>PVKU01006201.1:0-108445 GCA_004027475.1 Anoura caudifer
GAAAATAAAGTGCTTCTCAGATAAGGTCAAGTTAAAGGAGTTCATCATCACCAAGCCCTTATTATATGAAATGTTAAAGGGACTTATCTAAGAAAAAGAAGATAAAAAATATGAACAGTAAAAAGACAGCAAACTCACAGGTATTAACAACCAGACCTAAAACAAAAAGCCAACTAAGCAAACCACTACAACAGGAGCAAAAACACAGAAATGGAGATCACATGGAGGGTTAGCAATAGGGGAGTGGGAAGAGGAGAGAGGGGGACAAGGTACATAGAACAAGTAGCATAGATGGTAGGTAGAAAATAGACAGGGGGAGGGCAAGAATAGTGTGGGAAATGTAGAAGTTAACGAACTTATGACACATGGGCATGAACTAAAGGGGGGAATGTGGGTGGGAGGGGATGTGCAGGGTGGAGGGTAATGAAGGGGGGAAAATGGGACGACTGTAATAGCATAATCAATAAAATATAATTAAAAAATAAATTAAAAAAAGAAAAAAGAAAACAAAAATAAGTTAACAATTTAATTCTTAAATATGTTCAACTGAAAAAACACTTAACTACAGTGTGCTCATACACATATACACTATTATGGTTTTGGCCAAAGACTGTCAGATTTTAGTATAGTTTACAGTGCTTTTTTTTTTCTACATGTAAGGTAGCTGTGTATCTGTATAAATCTTGTTATTTCATCCAGTTCAGGGCCCTGAGGGAATGCTTTAGGATTCCAGTGTTAGACCTGGTAGTTTGCCCAAGGGGCTTCTAAGAGATGAGTTGCAGTCCAAGTTAGTACATCTGTTTTAAGTCACATAAATTGCACCAGAGGCACAGTGACGGCTGCAGCTTCCCAGTGGGCTGCTCCTGGGACAGACCCTGGAGATCTGTAATTTGGCACATTCCAGCAGACTTGTGGGAAAGTACTATCTTAGCTTCTGGGTCTGCCTGGGACATGGGACACAAACAGAAAAATAAAGTCATTTTTTTATTCCATTTCACTATTCTCTCCACTACAGGCAGATGCTTCTTGAAAAGTGCTATTTTAAAAAATAGCATTGTGGTTTTTTTTTTAATTAATGCAATTTTTCCACAGTGCCTCATCTGCAGTACCTTGGTTTGTATCATTGACCTAGCACTGATGACATTGATCTCATAAATTTGGAATTTTAGTTAGGAATTTTGTACAGACTTGGAAGCCACAAACCCAAATGTTAAAAATGGAAAATGAATTTCTGTATGACTTACAGCTTTTTATCATTGTTTGTATCATAATATGGTTCCAAGGGAAGTGTCCCAAGGGAAAAAAGGGGGATATATAATTAAGATTTCTTCTTTTCCTTCTACTTCCCACTGCTGTCTTTTGAGGAAGAGAGAGCACTCCAGTCAGTCTTCTAGAAATTATGGATTTGATTGATGGGGACATTAATAGTTTTTAATTGTTGATCTGAATTAATTTGAGAACAAGGAGATGTATGTTCTACTCTCTACTGTGGCCATGTAAGAAAGGTGACCTGACTTTTAAGGCTCTGTATCTAATGTGAGCAGGCAACTCCAATAGACTATATAATTTGTGCTTTCTTTGCTGTATTCTGATAGGTAGATGTTACTGATAAGTTGTATTCATTTTGCTATAACAAATAGATTATGTTTCACATGTATCAGGGAAGCTTCTATTTAAATAATTCTTTGGTAAATTCTTAAAGTTAAAAGGATGCAACTTGTAACAGAAAACGAATGTAACTTGAAGTCTAGGTGCTCTCTCTGGCTGGCAAACTGTAGAGAAACTTCTTAACAGTGCCAGGACCCATTTCCCCATCCACAGAGTGAAGATGAAAATTTCCCATTGGGTTTGGTGAACATCAATTGAAGTATTTTTGCAATAGCACTTGGTAAACTCTGAATTTTGAGGTTTATGATTAAAGTTCTGATGTAGTTCTTACAATTGAATTTTTATCTTATGTAGACTCGGAATTTCTAACATTAAACCTTTATAAACATTAAAGCTCTTCTTTTTCTTAATTCCTGAAACAATACCTCTCTTCTAACAGGTTTTTTTGTTTTGAAAAATGTAGTTATTTCTCATAAAATATGTTATTTCTATGAACAGATATGGGTTTGTTATTTCTATTTTAAGTGAATTAATAAATAACTTTTTAAATGCCTGTGATTATTTTTCACCTGGTACATTTATATCACATATACACCAAAGCTATTTGGCATCTTCAGTAGTTTTTAGGAGTGTAAAGGCAACACAAATGCCCTTTGATGAATAAATGGGTAAATAAACAGTGGCACATCTGTACCTGATTGTCTTCAGCAATTAAAAGGGATAAACTATTGACACATGCTGCAGCTTGGTTGGATCTCAGCAAAGGACATTATGCTGAGGGAATCCAAAGAGCCAATTTACATAAGACATTAACATTCTCAAGGTGAGAGAAGGATAGAAAACGTATTGGTTGTTACCAGAGGTTAAGTTGGAGAAAGTGTGACTATGAAGGGGTAAAGGAGCAAGGTTGTGTGTGGTGATGGAAGAGTTGTGTAGTGATGGTGGGTGTGGTGACACAAATCCACACATGACCAAATTTAACAGAAATATGTACAAAAAAGTACAAACTGGTGAAACCTGAATAAGATCTGTATCTGTGTTAATAATATTCTACCAGCATCAATTTCCTTGTTTTGAAATGTACTGTGGTTATGTAAGGTATTATCATTGTTGGAAGCTGAGTGGGGGGAAGGGTACTGTAGTTATTGATATATAATAGTATATATAATGTATAATATCATTATATTACATACATTTTATATTATTAATATTTGAGAAGCATTGTCATAAATCAGTCTGCCAGCTGCCTGCCTTTCAGACCTCTCCTTCCTTTACTTACAACATTTCAACTGCACTCGTCTTCCTTCTTTTTCTTCACTGTACCTAGCTGAGGGCCTATGTCCAGACTCCTATTTTCCCCAGAAAATCAGGTCCCTAGCCCTCTTCCAGGCTGATTCTGCTCCATCATCCAATCTCTGCTTAAACACCCTTTTCTGAGAGAAAGTTTCCCTGACCACCAAGGTGAAGTAGTTTTCCAGCCATGCTCTGCCTTCTCTGCTCCTCAATCTCCACATGAACAGTTCCCACCACCCAACATGTCTTGTTTCCATGTTTGTTTGTCACTGTGAGCTCGGCTGTGAGCTCTCTCAGTACAAGCATCTTCTCTCAGCATCCATTGACATTTCCCAGGGCAGAGAATAGTATTTGAAATATTACTGGAATTAAATACATATTTGTGGAGTGAGTGCACTAAACTATACACATGCTTCTTCACCATCACATCCAAGTTTTGAGGCCCAGCTTTCTTCACATGCAACACCTAAGTGTAAAGGGTTCAGCAGATAAGTTCCCAGTTACTTGGTTGTTTTTTATAACTTTACTGTGGGATCTTGACCTCTTTGACAAGTTCAGAATTGACAGTGTACTTTGGAAGCACATTAAAGAATTCTGAAGCTTTAACTGAATTGCCTGTCTTATAAAACTAGGAGTTATAAACCCAAACTCCCATAGGATCCAGGCAGCCTGTGTAAATTCAGAAGACTACCTGGGGTGGAGTACAGGAGAGCAGGACCAAAGTTGTCATGTAAAAATGAACCTAATGACCAGATTTCTCATGAGGGCCAAGAGTCTAAAATTCTGGTGACATCTATCAATTTTAGAATACTGTCAATTATTTTAAATGTTTAGAAAAGACTGTTTGAAGGAATTATGATCTCTAGATTAAGATTTGTGGGGTTTGTTGTCTGTGTTACAACTATAATTACATCCGCCTGGCAGAAAACAAAATTGTTTTCAAAATAATCTGGAATTTTTTATTTAAAAATATATTTGTTTGAATAATACATCTTTTCTTTGATGTATAAATTATTTAAACCTACATCTTCTAGTTTCCAGATTCCATTGACTAATTCTGAGAGATTTGGCATTTTTTATTGCTTTCAATGACCTTGTCTTTTATTCCAGTGCTAGGTTAATGAGTGATTATTCTGTAATTAAAATATTAATTTACCCTCTGTGACACTCCTAATAAAAATATTTTAACGGTTTCTATGCAACAATAAATTCGCACAGCTGAATGCATCCTGCCTAGTCAGTGTCAGCTAAATCACAACTCACATACCTGGTGCCGGGCAACTTCCTCTTGATGTTGACTATAATGAATGCCACAACACGGGGAACATTAAACTTTGAGACAAAGTGCATTTTAAGATTTATTCAGTATAGCCATTTTTAGTTGAGCTGCAGTAGATAAGAAGACACTGAATTGCTGTTTTACAGTATTCCTTAGCAAGTGCTTTTTCTTTACTTAAAATGTCCATCCAACAAGAGGTTAGGAAAGGTACCTTTCCTCTATACCAATCCATCCGGTGGTAACACTTAGATTTGAGTAGCAAGAGGGCCTACCATTTGCAACTCTTAGGGACACATTTTCTTTAACATCCTATAAATGGAGCTCAAGTATACTTGTTCATGTTACTTCCTAAAATAAAGTCTCTACAGAAAAAATACGTTGCCCAGTAGAGAAACCCATATATTCTTGGTTTCTGAGAAAGCCAGAAAGAAAAGTGGTTTCAATTTTGTCATTAATAGAAATATCAGTGTTATTAGTATTATTTTGAATCTTAACACTATTGAAGAGAATGCAAACTGAGAGGTAGAGTTGTGAGATTTACCAAGTAAAAATACAGGACACCCAGACTGTATTAGTCAGGGTTCTCCAGAGAAAGAGAACCAATAAATTATATATACATGTATAAAGAGACTCATTATAAGGAATTGCCTCACATAATTGTGAAAGCTGAGAAGTCCCAAGATCTGCATTCAGCAAGCTTGAGACCTGGGAAAACCAGTAGTGTAGCTCCAGTGTGGGTCCCAAGACCTGAGATGCAAGAAGAGCCTATTTTTTAGGTTCAGGCCTGAAGGCAGAAAAATAACAATGCTTTCAGCTGGAAGACAAATGAAGACCAAATGCTTTCAGCATGAAGGAATTTAGGCAAGAGGAGTTCCCTTGCTAGAATGTCAGCTTTTTTGCTCTCTTCAGGTCTTCAGCTGATTGGATGAGGGCCACCCACGTTAGGAAGGACAGTCTGCTTCACTTAATCTGTAGATTCTTTTGTAATCTCATCTAAAAACAGCCTCACAGATACATCCAGAATAATGTTTGATGAAATAACTGGGTACCCCAAGAGGTAGTCAACACATAAAACTAACCATCACACAGACTAATTTCAATTTCAGATAAACAGTGAGTGGTTTTTAGTATAAATACATCCCATGTAATATTTGGGACATGCTTGAATTAAATAATGACATTGTTTATCTGAAATTCAAATTTAACTGACCTGTATTTTATCTAGCAATATTACCTAGCACATCAGATTACCTTATGCTCATTTTTCTCAGAATGAGGTGGATCAAATGAGAATTGTCTGAGTGGCAGTCTGCCAACAAATATGAGAAGCTCAAAACAATATGATGCCACCTCCTACACAATCAGTGTTTTATTAGAAGTTAGAGGATATGTTTTAAGATTTTGCAGTCTTCCAAGATTTTGTCATATGCATGCTCTAATTAAATTAACATGATCCAGTTTTTCTATATTGGAACAATGCCTTATTTTATTTTATTTTATTTTATTTTATTTATTTATTTTTATTTATTTTAATTTTAATTTTAATTTTATTATTTCTTTGGTTATTTGAAAGCCTAGAGAACAGACACATTTTCTGTGCAATTAGTAATTGGAAGAGTTGATACTTTGTGTTCTCAGGAAATGTGGATTTAACCAGAGCTGGAGAGTGAAAGTGGTCATGGCTCAGGAAGATAAAAGAGGGTGGTGCTTCTGCCAATTGTGCAGTGTATCATTTCCTAGGATGTCCTCAAAACCCTTCAGGGACAATTTTTGAATAATACTTTTTTCTTGTAAATCCAGTATTTTAAACTTCCTACTAAAAATAGTGCTCCCACACATTATTTCAGCTTTTCCTCCCTTTTAGTCGGGTCAAATATCTCATCTACAAACCACTGGCTAGTGTTGTTCCAATTCTCCAAGCAGTTTGTTAAAAGAAATGACCAAGATGCTGAAATATTTTTTAAAATTTTGTACCATTCATTATCTAACTTTTAAAATCTTTATGGATTTTATTTTTTACCAGCAATATAAATACAAAAGTATTATAAAACCAATACCTTATATGAACAGGTTATAGCAATCCGAAATACACAAAGTAACAAAAAGAGGACCTTGAAATGTTTACAGTCAACTACAAGTAGTATATTTATATTAAAAGACATAGGTAGAATGTTCTTAAAACATTTTCATGTGTTTTAATTAACTGTGACGATTCAAATAAGCCTAAACCTTAGTGTTTTTAACTGATCTTTAAAATGGATGAACCAAAAATTCAACCATGCAAATTCTGAATAAAAGTCACTGGTACTTTTAGTAACTAAAAAGGGAAAAATCATAACTATAATCTAGATGGTAAAAATTACAATCAAACCCATAAAATAACACTTTTCATGGAATTTTCATCAAGGTCCATTTCAGAATGACCTTTAAAAGTGAGATTCACATAATGGGAAACAATTTTGAAATCTTGGATAAAGTTGAAACTCTTCAGGGTCAAAAACAGGTATTCTCAGAATGGCATTCTTATCAAACATGATCAGAGAATGTACCTAAACTACTCATTGAAAGCTAGAGTTCTTGCCTGTGTATCTATGTGATTTTAGAGCCATAAAGTTAAACCCCTTAATGGACACTGTGTGTGTGTGTGTGTGTGTGTGTGTGTAAAATGGTGTCAGCAAAGGTACATTAAATTTCATACTTCCCTGTCAACAAGCCCCTGAGAAAAAGAAAAGCTTGGCAATAATTGACAGCTCTATAAAAAAATAAACTTTTGGGACCTCAATAGACTGCATGAAGACCATTGCTGTATTTATTAAGAATTAAGTGCCTTAAAGACTTTGGCCCATGCTTTTCTCACTGTTTTCAAAGAGATGGTAAAAAAAAAAAAGTATTTTGTAAAATGAAGTGTTTCAGAATCTGCCTTTTATTTGAGACAAATTTGTGATGAGTTGTAAAATGAATTCAGAAACTTATTCTGTGAATATACAGGGTGGGACAAAATAAGTTTATGGTTGTTCAAGTTGAAAATAACAATAACTAATGAACAGTAATACAAGAATAAACTCTATGGTTTACTCAGAGCTGTAAATCTACTTTTAGTCCACACTGTGTACTCATATGTTGAAGTGAGAAAAATGGTTAAAATCCTCAAACTGGGGTTTGAATTGTAGCTTTTCTATGGAAGGGAAAATATGGGATATAATGAGGAAAGGCAAAAAAATAGATAAATGGTGGATCTTATTGGTCTCATACATTTGGTTTATTTTACATATTTTTAAGAATATTCTTATCAACAGCTATATTTGCAAAACCAAATTGTTCTTTTACTGTTTCTATTAACATTACTGTAAAAAAAAATAAAATTCTGTAGTTGGATGAAGAGAGTTGATCACATGGACTGTGTATCCTTTGTTGCCCTTTGTTCTTTTGGATCTGACAGAAATTAAAGTTTCTTGGTGAAAGGAAAACAACTTTTGATGACTTATTTTTCAAAGGCATTAAAAAAAACTGAATAAGCAATTCACAGAATGCTTCAACCTTTCACATAGGACAAGCAACTTTACCTCTTACCTAGAAGTTTAACTTAATGAATTTTCTGTCAATAATAGCTTGAAAATTTAACTGTACCAGCATATTATAGGGACCATATATACTTCTCTTGAGGTTATTTCCTTGACCTAGTTCATGAAGAAGTAAAATATTATTTCCATCTGTACCCACTTGTGTATTACTTATATATTGTACATATCAAAATATTTCAAAACTTAGTGGCTTAAAAAAAAACAAGAAATATATATCTCAGCGTTTTTTTTTGTGGTTTGGAATGGCTTAGCCAGGCATTTCTGACTAATTATTTTATGCAATTACATAAGTATATCATCCAGGGTTACAGTTGTCTGCAGATTTACCTGTGTCTGAGGATATGTTTCCACATTGACTCAGTCACATAACTGGTAAATTGATGCAGGTCATTGACTAGAGGTCTCATTTTTTTTCCCATGTGGGCTTCTGCACAGGTATGTTCACATGTTATCACAACATGGCAGGTGGTTCCCCTAGAGTGAAGAATGCAAGAGGTCAGCATGGAAGCTGGAATGTCATTCATAGCATCTTCTTAGAGGTCACATGCAATCACATCCTCAATATCTGCTTGTTATACAGATCACCTTTATTTGATGTGTAAGGGTACTACTCAGAGGGGTAAGTGAGGATGAAGGTAAAGGGACATGTTGGAGACTGGCTACTCCAACATATGTCAGAGAGTCTCATGCAATATTGTGATACCAATATAGAAAAAAGAAATGTTCTCAGTGCTGGAACTGATATGCAGTGAATATCAAATCTCTTCAGTTCAGCTCAATTTCTGGACATTGTAGACTTGGTGCAAGTGTATCTTCTTGCATATTAGCCAAAATGATAACATAATTTCTGTTTGTTTTCCAGAAGGTATTTAAGCCATCATTTAATATTAAGACATAATTAATATATTATGGAGTCCAATTCAAATTTTAAATGAGATTTCTGGAAGATTTTAAAGAGACCAGAATTAGGTCAGGCTGCCTAGGCACTTCCTCTCCCAGAACTTTAATGATTGTTTGGTACAGAAGTTTGAGAAGCACTTTCCTTTAAGAAACTCTTTCTTTTAGACAGGTGGGCTGCATAACTAATTCTAAACATCTGAGTTTAAAAGGTGCAATGTCAGACTATGTTTTATTAGTTCTTAAGTCTTGAACATGTTTCTTATAGATCTTGAGTCATTTTTTCTGCAATTCTATGTAGCCCAAGGTTTTCTTACTTACCTTCCATCAATATATATAATTTTTTCCATATTTCAAAACCAAGATTGTTTGTTTACAACAAAGTCTTTCCATAATGCCCTCATAACTTTTGTTGTCTACCAATTTTTGTCCATGTGGGTGGGGTAGGCACCATGGAATGGACAGGGTTGTAAGAGAGAGAGGTTGGTGCTAAGTTAGAAGTAACTTGTCTGAAGCTTGTCATACCTTTCACTCTGCTACTTTCATGTCAGTTACTAATATCCATCAAATCTCATAGTCACACATGAGAGACCCAGTAACGGCTTGTTGAATGAATGTCAATGACATAGATCTGCAGTCAGTAAGTCACTTAATACTAGTTGTTATCTTCCTGTGGTGAGCTGTCACGATATGAAAGTCAGGCATTTCATGTTCACACTCTTCTATATTCTCTTTGAGGAAGAGAAAACTCACAAATTAAAAGCTCAACTCTGCAATTTGTCATTCATTGATCTTAGTTTAGAGAACAATAGGTTTTAATACATTGAAGATTTGCTACTTTGTTTTTTTATTCATAGAATCCTCAACACTGTTGCTTTTATTGACAGAAATATTAGTCATACTGTTACACTTATGAAGAAAGAACACCAGTGATCACTCACTCAGTCAGTTTTCTTATAGAACTTGCTGCTTGTACCACCAATTTAAAGTTGCATTCAATACTTCCTTGAATAGTTTTTTGTTTCATAATTAGCCAATGAGATATTATAAGGTTATTCTTTAGACTCTGTGAAGCACCAAATACAGTATATTTTTATTGCTTAATTTGATTGTGCAAGTTCTGAACAACCAAAATAGTTTATTTTGGAAACTCACAGACTCACTACATACTAACTGAAGTCCTGAATGCCATGTATGCTTTTAAAGTACCTAAATTTCTGGCCTGTAGTTCAAATCTGGTGATGGTTGGTATTACTTGAGAGGACTTTTTTTGGCTTAAGCACTGTTTATTTATTGTTGATAAGCATATATGTCATAGTATATTCTCTTGTTGGAAGCATCAAAGGCTGTAGTGGTGAAAGGCCAAAGAGGTAATGAATTGTAGTCTTTGGAAATTCTGCTATCAGGTCAGAGCTGAAAATAGATATTAATGATTTAGGTATAACAAGTCCCCTCTTTTCTCTTAGTAGAGGATGCACTGTCCCAATCCTCTTTTCTCTTTATGTAATCCTAATTACTATATAATGAGTAACTCACTGAGCTTTTTAGCCACTGTGTATGCATAAGCAGTAAAGGCACTGTCAGCAACATTATCTTTTAATTCAGGGTATGACATATACTTCAGAGCATGTACAAAATGAATACATTTATAGAGAAATTATTGCTTGACAGAAATAAAAGTTTATAAAATGCACATATGCCATAAATCATGTGTTCAGTCCTCTCCTTTATACCCTTGCCATTAGTAACTCATTAACAAATGTGGTAATACATAGGTATTTATGCAAAGATTAGTTTTGCAGATTACAACTACTCTGTCGCTATTCATGTGTTGGGAAAACTGGAAAGTGCATTCAGAAAGGGACTCGTCGGTAGGGACTCGTCTAAAAGGGACTTAGTCTGCAGTGAGTGTATCAGCTCAAGAGTTCAAGATAATTTTAGGGGGAAAGTGAGATGACAAACAGGCTCACTGCAATTCCAAAGATGTTCCTTGAGTAAATGCTATCGCCTGCACATGGCACTATGGTTATTACAGACAGGGAGAGACTGAGGCAGACTACTTATCTCACCTGTTGGGTGATGGAGCCTGATTTATTCAGCTGTACATCGGTTTGAATTCACTGAATGAGGTTTTGTTTTGTTTTGCTTTATTTTCAGGTTTTGAGATCTGTGCTTGGTATTGTCAGCAGGGACAATAATTAAATTACACTATCTAACTTATGCTGCCAACTTAACCCATTAATTTTAAGCAATATTCATAGTAGACTCTGAAAAGCATCAAATGGATAAATATATCTTAACTTGCCAAATTGCTAAGTGAAAGCTTTCTTAATGTACAAGTAAACCTAGACAATGTTAAAATTTACTTAACAAAAATATATAAAGTTTATGAAGTATATAAAGTTAATTAAATAATATGACTTTTCATAATATTTCTGCCTTCATTGGTAAACAACTGATTGCCTAAACATTAAATGTTTTATACTATGGGAATAATAATCTATATTAAAGGCCATTTTTAATCAAAACAGTCAACTTATTAAAATGAAATAATATTTGATTGGACTGCTTCCAAAATAACCATGAATTACATGTTGATTAGTCCACAATCACATACTCAAAAGCAGTTTGGATGAGGTTTTACTGGAATTTCAGGTTGAGGAGCTAAACAATATGTAGTACATAATATATTACCCAGAAAAAAAAGAAATAACAATGTGAATTAAAACCACAATAAGATGTCACCTCACACTTTAGTAATGGCTGTCATCATTAAATCAACAAACAGCAAGTGTTGATGAGGTTGTGGAGAGAAGAGAACCTTCATGCACTGTTGGTGGGATTGCAAATTGGTGCTACCACTATGGAAAACAATATGGAATTTCCTCAAGAAATTAAAAATAGAACTACCTTATGGCCCAGTAAAACCACTTCTGGGTATTTGTCCAAAGAAATCCAAAACACTAATTTTAAAAGATATACACACCCCCATATTCATTGCAGAATTATTTATAATAGCCAAGATATGGAAGCAACCTAAATGCCCATCGATAGCCAATTAGATAAAGAAGATGTACATATAGACCATGGAATATTACTTGGCCATAAGAAAGAATGAAATCTTACCATTTGTTACAACATGGATGAACCTAGAGGACATTATACTAAGTTAAACAAGTTAGACAAAGAAAGGAAAATACTATATGATTTCACTTATATTTGGAATTTTAAAGAACAAAATAAACAAACAAAAGAGAAACACTCATAGATGTAGAGAACAAACTGATGATTACCAGTCAGATTTGGGGGACTGAGTAAAGAAAGGGAAGGGATTAAGAAGTACAAATTTGTAGTTATAGCATAGTCATGGACATGTAAGTACAGGAAAGGAAATACAGCCAGTAATACTAAAATAACTATGTATAATGCGGGTGGATACTAGGATTATTGGGGGTTCACTTTGAAAATTATATAAATGTCCCACCACTATGCTATATACCTGAAACTAATATAATATTGAATGCCAACTGTAATTGAAAATAAATAAATCAGCAAACAAAAATGCAATGCATATTTCTAAAATAGGGAATAATGTTCCCAAGAGACAGCAGATGTTCACTAAAATGCTAAGGCTATGAAGGCATAGTGGATCTTCACTGTGTGGGCACCGAAAGGACCTGTAATGAGATGGTGGCAAGTGCTGTAATGTCCTTTTCAAGTTGTGGCAAGCTTTTTTTCTGTGTGTGGTTAAGTGGTGGAGCTAGAGCAACACAGCGAGTCATAGCCTCCTTCCATGGCCCACCAAGCACAGCATGAGGCTGTGGAACTAAATTACCTTTAAAATCTACCATACTGACTTTCATTTCTGAAACTTCTTTTCTGTATAAGTGGGAGCTCCCTAATCACATTGAGTCTCGCTTTCTTCATCAGTAAAATGAGGATTAAAATACCTTCAAAGCTATTGTGAGTATGGTAAGGATATTTTAAATTTAGATATACCTCCCAGGCTATCTCTCTTAATGGGTAAATTTGTTTTTCCTCCTATATCCCATATACCATATGACCCCAGGGAGAGAGGATGGAAAATACCACCTTGGGAAGGAGGCAAATGTGGGGGAGCTCCTGTAGGACATAAGGGGGAAGTAAAAGAAAGTCTGACTGAGAGAATGGGAGAAAGTGATTGTGTAAGGTAGTGAGTAAGATAGAGGAGGCGGGGGGGAAACCATCAGATTAGGGACAGCCTACATAGTACCAAGAACACTCGGTACTGTTTTCCTGGGGCATAGTGTTAATAACCTTTTAGAGAGACACTGTCTGACAGTTCTCAAAGCAATAATGAAGCCTTAGTGGAATAGGATGTCCATTAATTTAATTAGCCTGAGTCAATGCTTCTGGTTAGATAGTACACATGTGTTATGCAATTGATGGGGAAGTTCCCTATTACACAGCCACCAACTCATTCCCCTGGCCATAGATACAAGGACCTGTTTAGTGTACTGGCCAATTAGTGCAGACCAGTGGTCAGAAGAGGCGGTCACCCAGACTTTGAGACTAAAAGACAATGATAAGGTCCAAGTCCAAAGAAGCAAATGCAAACCTATCCAAAATAGGCTGCAGAGGACCAAGGGTATCACCAGCATATTCTCTGTGACCAGGGGTCGTATCTACAGAGGCCATGGGGCAGCACAGATCAGCCCCCAGCCTGGCTCCCAAAGCTGTAATTTTTTCTTTCAACCAGATGCCATTTTGAAGGAGAGAGGAAGGGGGTAGGGAGAACACAAAGAATATTGTGTTCTCCTGAACTTTGAATTAATTGAATATTTACCTATAATACTTTGATTAGAAAAAAATGATGCTCTTACTACACAACTAAAATATATTTAACCAATGGAATTTGTTCCCTGCTGTCCTTAGGACGGGATATCATAAGAAAGTCTACAACAATTACAAAAAGGGAAAGAAACTAAAAAAGTTTATATAATCATTCACACTTGAAGTAAAGTTTTATTTCTCTATTCAATTTTTTTAATCTTCACCTGAAGATATATTAATTTTTTGACAGACAGAGAGAGATCAATTGTTTGCCTTCTGAACATACCCCAAATGGGGATTGAACCCACAACCTAGGTATGTGCTCTGATCAGAAATCGAACCCACAACCTTTTTTGGTTTACAAGACAATGCTCCAACCAACTGAGCCACTTGGCCAGGGCTATACATTTTTAATGCTAATCTCTCTGGAATTCTGTTCTTGGGTGTTCCACAGGCCAGTTAAAAAACCTACATTTAGCAGTGAACTCATTATTTCTCAACTACCTCTCTCTAAATACCCACTTATTCTGCTGTGTTATTTTTGAGGGAAATGATACTACCAGTTACCCAAAAACAGTTTTTCTAACTCTGTTGTTTTTTTTTTTTTTTAACTCATTCACATCTCTCTCTTAATTTACTCTCTGTCCCCATTCATAGTGCTTTAAATCCAGCTCACTTCATCTTTTACTTGGTTGTCCTCAGGACCTGCTTCTTGGTCCCTGGGCCTACAGGCAACTCATCATCCTCAGAGCTGTTACAAATGCTTTTCAAATGTAGATCTACTTTTGTCTTGCCTCTTCTTTGAAGAGCTTTCTACAAAAAAACCCATTACCTGTGGAGGATAGCCCAGATTCCTGGTTGTGATGCATGAGTCCTTTTAGTACAAATACATCAGAATATCTGGATGTGGGCCTCCTTGAAGATTTCAGTATGATGCAAGGTTAAAAAATGGTCTAGATAATTGAAACTAAATTTACATTTTTTCAAAGATAAATCTGAAATGAAAACACAAAATTTAAAAATTCTTACATAGAACAGCAGACCCCTGAGATGTGTTTTTACAAGAAGCTGGAGAAACACTATTCTATCCTCTGATGGGAAATATATTAGAAAGTTTTGAGCTGGAGAGTGATGTGATCATCACCATCATCATCATCATCATCATTTAAAATAATAAGTTTGGGAACAGTCTTATTGGTGGATGCAGAGGGCACAGAGCCATTAGGAGGAAGTTCCAATACACAGAGAGCGCAGAGCCATTAGGAAGACTTTTGCAATAATCTAGGTATGAAATGCTACTGATGCAGATGGATGAGGCATGCAGAAATCATCATGGAGCTGGTCTAGGAAGAGAAAGATATCACAGTACTGGTCAGGAAGTGTGGCAGGAACACATACAGGTGTGGTGGCAGCGCAACAGAATGGGTACAGGTGCTAGACAACTTGGCTTAGGGACATATACCAAGGGTTTTGTTTGTTTGTTTGTTTAAGTGTTGAACTTATTGTACCACATAAGCACAGTCTCATATTAGGGCATGATTAGGAAGACAGGGAAGGAGTATTTCTCAGATTTAATATGAAATTTTTTCAAAAAACTGAAAATTCTAATGCTGAATTCAAATAGACAGTATATTTTGCCAAATGCTTCTGCTTATAAAGCCCAATACAGCTAATGGTTCATTAGAGCGAGGTTTGCAAATTCATCAGTAGTGCACTTTGCTTAATTATCTCTGTGTGAGAAAGAAATGGCCAAGGTGTATGGATTATTTAAAAGAGCAAATTAAAGGACCCTCCTGTGGCCAGTGACTTTTTATCCCAGCCATGTTTTCAAACTGTATTTGCAGGTTATCACAATACAAAATGATCACCCTGGGTCATTAAAAGAAAGTTAGATGGCATCTAATTCATATGTTGCATTTTGTAGTTTATTTAGGGACTGCCACTGCTTTTACTTAGTTTTCTTTTAAATCGATGTATTTAGTTTTTAAATAATAAGAATTTATGAACCCTCCTATCCAAAAGCTAGAAGTTTTACAATGACCTACATTTCATTATATAATTTCTTCAATCATCTATTTACTCCAACCCAAGATAATCAGCACCTTCAGTGTCCTGATCATCATTGCCTTGCTTTCCTTTTTTGTATAGTCTTGTTGCCAAGTTTCTTATTACCTAATACAGGTATTACCCTATGCATAGTCTTTTCCACTTTGAGTTATTTTACCCATATTCCATATTCAACCATATTGTTGCCGATTGCTTTAGCAACTTACTCTGTTCTTCCTTGGTTCATGTGTATACCTGAGCTTGTATCATACTTTATAATCAGCCTTAATATCTGCTTTTCTTCACAGGAATAGCTGCGGTTCCTTACTTACAGATGTAAATGAATAATCACACTATCAAGTTCCATTTAAAAAGCTCTGTTGGAAGTAGCACAGCATTTTCAAGATCTCAATACCAAGAAACATTTAAACTCCCTTAAAGGAAATTGTAGGCACTTCGTATCAGTTGTCCATTGCTACAATAAACAAATTACCTTAAAAACTAAAGGCTTAAAACAACAGTCATTTATTGTTCTCACAGGATCACAGATCAGCTGGGTGCTCCTACTGATCTGAGGTGGATTGGCTTTCCTCAGCTGGGCTCAGGCAGGTATCTGTGGCCAAATGTTGGGTTGCCTGAGACTGGTTGGTCTAGGAGCAACTCAGCTGAGACTATTGGACTCATCCCTTTGTTATCTAGCTCAGGCTTGTTGTCATGGTGGTAACAGGAGTCCAAAAGAGGAAATTGAAATGTGCAAGCATTTTTCATGCCTTTGCTACGCTAAATTTGCTATTGGCCCATTGACCAAATCAAGAGCCACTGGGTGTGGGTGCACTAATTAAATATGTGGATGGGGTTTTAATGCAATTAATCTGCCACACACTTTTTTAATCAGGCAGTAGTTCTCATATATCTTATGTAATTACTTTCTACTCATGCTATGATCGGGCAAATAAGTAAATGTGGCTAATGGGAGCCAACTTTCTCACTGTTAAAGAAGGGAGTCACAAACACAAAAAGAAGAAAGAATGAAATGAACACAGTGGTTTTGTGTTTGTATTTGAGGTATCAGTGTGAACTAAGGGCTTGTAATATAGATAGCTAGATACATCCATTCTCTTGCTCTGTTTTCTGAAAAGGCCTAGAATCCATGACATATACTTAGTATCCAATACTTTGTTTCTGTGTAACATTCTGTGCTAAAAGGACCAGGGTTTCTTGGAAAAATGGCTGACTCCAGGGCTGGGGCAGGGAAATTGTCAAATTAGCCTGGAAAAACAGGGGCCAACATAAAGGGGTCCCCCCTGGCCAAATCTGGGATAGTATGAATGTCAAAAATATGATATTAGATAATATAAATACTAAATAAAATTATAATTTGTTAGCCTATCTGAAGAAGGTGTTGGTTTTTTTAGTAGAAAGCCACGTGGTAAGTGTAGAAGGAGCAATGAAATTAGAAAACCACCATTTGTCAGCCCTTATAATGATTGATTCAGGCAAAAAACATCTATGGATGCTGAAAGAAATGGATTAAAGTTTAAGAGAATGCTTGCAGAGTCTAAAAATATCTCTTAATAAGCTATATATTAATTATAAAAGGTAAAGTAATAACTTTAATGTGGAAAAACATAGCAGACATCACCTAAACCGAATAATAAAAAATAACGTTGTCAGTTGTGACTAATTGGCAGCATCATAATGGTGCTTTGGAAAGGACATGCTAGTGCTTCTTCAAGATTACTGCCAAAGTGCACACACTGAATCTAATCTTGAAGATGCATCTGACAAAACCAAACTGATGCTTGTTCTATGAAACTATTTGCCTGTGCTCTTCAAAGATGTCAGTGTCATGAAAGAGAAAGACCTAGAAATGACCACAAATTATAAAATGCTAAAGAGACATGACAGCTGAATGCAGTGCATGTTCTCGTGTTCTCATTTGCTCTTAGGGATGTTACTGGAACCACTTAGAAACTGAATAAAGTTTGTAACATATGTAGGTTGGATAACTTTATGACATCAATGTCAATTTGCTGATTTTAACAATTGTATTGTGATTATATAAGAGAACTTCTTACTTTCAGAAAATATATAGTGAAATGCAATAGAAATAAAGGCATATTACATTGGCAATGTATTCTGAAAAATTTAAGGAAAAAATACATAAATACACATAAAGGGAAAAGAGAGAAAAGGATAAAGCAAATGCCATAAAATGTGAAGTATTTGTGAAGCATAGTCCTAAACTTTTGTACTATTTCTGTAAATTTCAAATTATATCCAAATATTTGAAAAAGCAATAGATTCAAAAATATGTAAGTATATATTTTCCCATTGCTCATCAATATAATTAATGAATTAATCAGCATTGGTCAATCCCAATTTAATACCCTATGAAGTGAGAAAACTATATAATAGCTTTGATAGGTATTTACTTATTGCCACCAATATTAAACTAAAGAGTGGAATTTCAGTTGGGCCAATTTAGGTAGTACCCTAGATTTTGGCTTTTTTCTACATTTGGAGTGAAGGGACTTTGTATAAGAGAGTAGGGTTGGTCTTTCCTAAGAAACCCTGTATGCTAAAGCCCCACAGTATTTGCCAGAGGCATCCACTGAGCATAAGCTGCTGTCTATCTCTAGTCATTGCTAGAAGCACAAACTTTTGAAGGTCCAACACTTTAGTAAATTATAATCTGTGTATAGTTAATGCCTTCTCTACTAATACCCCCGGATTTTTGTGTTAGTGATGTATTGGGAACTTGAGAGGGTTATTGAAGTTGTACTCAGATTCAGACCCACATTGGAAACAAATCATGGGTGTACACGATGAAATCCTGAGACTTTTTAAATCCCAAATTACAAAAGCTACATGAAGAGAGGTAGTCACATCAAAAGAAGAAAAAATTATTAGCATGTGATTATACTTTAATGAAAAGGTATTCTCTTATTTGGGGTTAAGCATGAGTCCATGCCTGCAGAAAGTAGCCAGAAGCAGAGTGGTTCAGTGGTTCATTACAAAAAATCTGGATTCCAATATTGATTCTGCACATAATCTCTGAAATGCAAATTTTGATCTCTACCACATAGGGCATGGGTGTGATTCCAACAGATAACCTAGAGAAGAACCACAGTGTTACCATTATTGTTGTGGCCTCAGTTTCCTAAACAGAGAAGAGATACAATCAAACCAACTGCTTTCTGATCTCATATGTTAAAAACAATTACATGCAAAAGAAACTGATTCTTTAACATATAAGCATTTAAGTGTGTGATAACACAAGATTCTCTCTCATTTAACTGAACAGTTTGTGGCAGTCTCACACAAGTAATTCTCTCTTCCCTGCAATCTTATTAACATTATTCCCATGAAACAACCAAAGAACTAAAGCAAAGGCATTTTAATTAATTCAGGTTTAATACATTTTCCTTATCTGCCGTTGCTGAAGATACCAGATGATCAGACTTGCTTTATGTACTCAAAATATTTCAGTTGATCAAAGAAAGGAGACCACAGGAAATTCAATGCTAAAAATTCATTTAATTCCAGTTAATCACATGCATGAGCAGAGGCCATTTATCTTTCAAATATGTTAAAATTTCTGTTTTCCTACTTAAATCTAATATCCCCCTACTTTGCTAAAGGAGACAGTGCACCTGGAGGATCTGCATGTTTCTTCCAGCCTTAAATCTGACTAATGGGTAATCAGATTTCTCATGGCACATTTAGTAATAATTTTAATAGAATTTCAAGGTGTGTGCATGTGTGTATGTATGTTTAACTTCATTGAATCCCAGTAAAATTATTTTTAATTTTGAGGTACGCTTGCTTACTTAATATATATGAAAAAAGTATTGCTTACACACTTTTCAACTGGCTTTTTTATATTGCCAGCCATTAAGAAACATTTAGCACGTGCTTACTATTGGAAAAGAAATGGTTTTCAAAGTGTATTGGAAAGGACACAAGATCTTTTTTGATGCTGCCTCAAGAAAATCTGTGTAACTGCCCATAATACCCACACATAGAAATATCTCCTTTAGTTTAAGATATTTTTGGTTTCTAGAGAAGTGTTGAATATGTGTATATAATCATGGCAGCTGACATGGCACTAATACACACATTTTATTTCATTTACAGTACTTGTATAAATTCAGTATATACTCCAGAGAGAAGACTAAATAAATGACAGAATCCTTGGCTTCAAAGTCCTGAGATGAGACACACCATCTCTGTATTGCACTCACCCTTGCCGGCCAGCACCTTGACCAATGGCTGGTCCTTATTTTGTCCCCAGGAATTGTGAGATGGATTAGAACATACAATTTAGGGTGGGAGAATAAATATTT
The DNA here is from genome assembly GCA_004027475.1 of Anoura caudifer. Lineage (NCBI taxonomy): Eukaryota > Metazoa > Chordata > Mammalia > Chiroptera > Phyllostomidae > Anoura > Anoura caudifer. The sequence goes on from PVKU01006201.1 coordinate 19,866, forward strand.
GGAGATGTACAAAGAAAGTTCTCCTTGGATTTGATAGTATCAGTACTTCAAGACTTGAAGAAAGGGGAATATTGGGGCTAATGTTGCAGAGCAGAGTTCATCCACCCAGCACTTGGCAGAGCCAAATACCAAACACCGAGAACTGCAGTGGAGAAAGACTGGCAATTTTACTCTGAGTGGAACCACTCAGGAAGCTAATGCTCAAATCCTGAACTCTCAGATCCAGGGTTTGGGGTGGGTTTCTTAAGGGTGTAGGTGGGAACAGGCATGTGGAGGTATTAGTGGAACAAGTCTTAATGGGAGGACCTCAGAGCTTGGCCATCTATGGTTAAGGGGCGTCAACACTGGATCTTCCTGGACAACAGGACTCTGAGCTTCTGAAAGGGTTTCAGTGTTCAGGTTCTGATCTAGTCTTTTTCTTCCATGTATGTGTTTGTGTGTGTGGCAAGGTGAGGTACAGGGGTGAGACCTTGGTTACAGGTTCAGCTGGAAGTCAAAGTTGTGTCCTCTATGTGTGCTTTGGCCACGTGACTTGTGGTTTTGGTCTGTTGTCTCTGAAAAGCAACTCAGTATATCGTTAAACAGGATAGGGCTGTTTTGAGCTGGTTCTGTGGTCACTCACTCTAATACACAAAGGGTAAGTGAAATTTGATAGTATGATTTGATCATATGAATTTTGTGAATACCATCTGGGGTCAGTCAGTGGTATGGATGGAGCCCAGCATGTACACAGTGACACCAGAGATTTGATGTCACTTCCTTCTGAGATATGCCTAAAAATGTGCTCCAGATATCCTTGGCATTTCATTATAAACTCTGAGGAATAGAGCAGGTATTAATTTATCCAAACACTTTTTTACAGTGATATCTTTGGGTGTGAGTTCAAGTAGTTTATTGCCTACTGTGTAAAGGGATATTTCTTTCTACTCATCTGAAACTTACTGGACAGTGTCGGTGTCATCTCATTTAGTGTTTTTACTGAGTGCTTGCTTTTCAGATTTTACATGAATAAGACCAGACCCAAGATAGATTCCTGAAAGATATGCATTGTTAGTATTCTTTATCTATTGATGCATCTGATTATTTTTAATTCTACAACTATGTATGACAGAACATAACATCCAATCCAATTCAACCAGTATTTTTTTTCAGTATTTTAAAATTTTATTTATGGTTTTGTTATCAAGCCTTGAAAAAGGATTTTAGCTAATTTTTAACAAGTCATGGTTCTATTTCTGTGAGGAACTATCAAAAGCTCTAGAAGTTGAGGAAGGTAACCACGCTCATATGGAAGTCATTTCCCTCCATTCACAGTGGTTCTGCTGCTGCTCCTGTGTTACAACCACAAGCCCATTTTCAGCTTCATGTCTTGTCAGGTTGTGAGAATTTCATATATAATGTCATGTTTTCCAGATAAATATTAAAAACATTTAGTTAACCAGCTAAATATTTATTAAGAATGTTTAGAAAAGTTCAGTTCAGGTATTTCACCATTTCTGTACTTTATTTGATGATCAAAGTGATTTGTTTCCCATCCCGTCAGAATTGATTAACAATATATTGTAGATTATTCAGGACAGAATAAAATGTTTCTAGCACTTTAACAAAATTCTGTTCTAGCAAATATACAAGGTACAAAATATAGAGAGGGTTTTATGCTTCATAATGATTTGGGCATAATTCTTCATAACATTTTTGTAAAGAAGGTGGAACAAAGAATTACGCACACATTAGGCTTTACTCGGCTATTGCATTTTACATGGTCCCTACCATATGGAATTCAATTATTTAGTGAATGGCAGTGAACAAGTTTCAATTGCCAGTTAATTGTTTAAATATATTTTTGATTATGCTATTACAGTTGTCCCATTTTTTCTCCCCTTTATTCCCCTCTGCCCTGCACACCCCCTCCCACCAGCATTCCTCCCTACTCTTAGTTCATGTCTGGGGTTGTACATGTAAGTTCTTTGGCTTCTCCATTTCCTATACTATCCTTAACCTCCCCCTGTCTATTTTGTACCTACCATTTATGCTTCTTATTCCCTGAACCTTTTCCCCCATTCTCTCTCCCCTTCCCCACTGATAACTCTCCATGTGATCTCCATTTCTGTGATTCTGTTCCTCTTCTATTGTTCACTTTGTTTTTGTTTTTGTTTTTGTTTTAGGTTCAGTTGTTGATAGTTGTGAGCTTGTTGTCATTTTACTGTTCATAGTTATGATCTTCTTTTTCTTAGATAAGTCCCTTTAACATTTCATATAATAAGGGCTTGGTGATGATGAACTCCTTTAACTTTACTTAATGATAGTTTGCTGGATAGAGTAATCTTGGATGTAGGTCCTTGCCTTTCATGACTTCAATTTTTGACACATATTTTAAAAGCCAATTCTATTTAAAAAGTTTTATATTCTATTCTTACTTTGTTTATATTTCTCTGCCAGTAGCTTTTAGATTAGTTTTTTTATAAGAAATGTTTATAAGTAGTTTAAAATTCCATGCCCCATAATGGAAATTCTTTTAATGCTAAAAGAATTCTAAAAATTATAAACCTTTAGTAAGGCATGAGGGTAGAACAATAGTTGTTGAACCTGTTGAATAAGTTAAAGAAATGAACATTTGAGGTCAAAACTTAGTTCTATGGTAATTGTATTTTATATTAACTTTAGTTTGATTAACTTGTAGCATGAGCAGTTATACACTGCCTCAGTTTGAAGTCAAAATTAAAATATGCAATATGTGGAGAGGCCATGTTTACAAGATTAAATGTGAAAACACAGTGTGACACGAACATGAGAGGTGGTCCAGAGTGATGTCTCCACATAGAACAATGTGCACTCCTGTGTTATTTCCTTCCCTTCCTCCATTGTTTCTTGTTTTTTTGTGTGTTTTGTTTTGTTTTGTTTGCCTTGTTCACTTTGTAAATACAATATTCTAAATTCCTCAACATCCAAACAATGTTCTTGGACATAAAACCCAAGTTATAGAAAGTGCTTTTGTCTGTCTCTTTTATGTACTCTGTTGGCATTTTGAACGTCTTAAGTGATTTTGTGTCTTTTGCCTATGGAGGTATTATTTCTGCTTTGCAGAAGGGACAGTTACATAACTGTTCCCATGTGCTTCTGTAGTGCATTAGGCATCTGCCTAAAGATGGCTTGCAGTATAAGTCATACAGTATGTTCCTCAGCATGTCCACTGGATTGCCTTGTAACCCCAGCCAAGGTATTTATCACATGGTAATTTAATGAATAAAGTCAACATGTCAACATGGTCAGTTGTAGGTGGTATCTGTGAAGTGTTTGAACTCAGTAAGAAAGGACAACACCATGATATTTTCTGCCATATAAACACATACTAAAATTGACCAAGAAGGATACATTTTGGATATTATTAAAGTACAAAGACATGGCCTGCATGGGGCAGATTCGGAGTGAAGGCTTTGAGGCCCAGCTGCGTGGACACCAATCCAGTTTCCTCCATTTACAGTAGTAAAGCCCTGAGAAATTTACCTCCATTTTCTGAATGTCCTTCTTTCTGTGTTCCTCTCCCTCTCTCCACTGGTATTCCACTTTCCTCCTCTTTCACCCTGTCAGGCAACACAGCCTTTTTTAATGGGGCCAGGTTTAGCAGTTTGAAAAAAATCCACTTAAATTTTAAGGATGAGGAGTCTGTGATTCATTAATGTTCCTGGAATCCTCTAATTATTGCAGATCCCTCTCTTTCTCTCTCTCTCTTTGTCTGTCTCTTTTCTCTGTTTCTCTGTCTCTCTCTCCATGCCTCTCTCAAACACACACATCTAAAACAGCATGGAAGGAAAGACAAATCATTAAAGGATTTGCTGAGAAGTGTCCTGTTTTACATAATGTTGGTGATAATGCTGGAGTCTCTTTCCTGAGTATGTGTATTTAATGACCTTAAGATCTTTCCTTTGGGAGAACAATAGCTTTCTTACCCCCAGCAGCCTGCCACTGCTCTCTACCCTCATTCTGTAATATTTAGCAGCATTATTGAGGGGATATGTTAGTCAATTTCAAAGCTTGGAGCCTGGGGCAACTGCCCTAGTTTCCTGGATCTCAGGGGAAGCTTCTCATAAAGTAGTTGTTTAACCTAAATACATGGAAGTTTGAAATTATAGGGTTTTTGTTTTGTTTTGTTTTATGCGCAGGGATGATAGATGTTTACATTTTCTAAGAATACATAGGAGATAAAATTAATAGCACTGCCAGATCTCTGTATCTGTACCTCTAGAGAAGCCTGCATATCTGATCAGCAAATTCATTAATATATCTTTTGTGGATAATAGTGATTAATCTGATTGAAAACATTTTTGTTTTCTCCCCTTAATATACATTTTCAAACATGTCCCTTGTCCTCAAAAAACAGGTTTGAATTTACTTTTTTTAAAATCACAACCATTTAAAGGATGTTTGTTGTAATATAATCTATTCTTTTTGTATGTCAATTCTTATTAGGTTAGTGCTGTAGTAAATTGAGGAATTCAGTGGGTGGATAAGCATATTTAATTTATGTAAGTACTTATTTCTAAGATATCCTGAGGTATTGAGCTGCCACATGGACATTTTTGCAATCTAACAAATAATAATTGTTAAAAACTTAAATGGACCATTTCAGATCAAGTTTATCACATTGATTGCACAGTTTCTCATATTTTATTTGAATTCAGAAGAAGCTATTTTATTCAGTAGAGTCAAGGAGGAAAGATGCTCGGAACCAGATCAGATGGCAGACAAGCGAAGAGCAGATGGAGGAGTTTACTTTCTCTGTGGCCAAGAACAAGAAGAATGAGAAGCATCCAGGGAGAATTGGCCTGTGGTCCTGACTGGAATGCTGGTTTCTGTGTGACAGAACACTACTGGGAGCTGTCTGGGACCTGGCTGCTTGTCATTGCGGCAGGCGGAGTCCGCAGTTGCTAGCCCTTATTTCCTGGGCCCAAACAAAATGTTTTTGAAAAATTTCCCTTTCCCTCCTCCTCTGCCTTAGAAAAGCTCAGCTTTGATTAAAGGGGATGGAGTCTCAATTAGGAACCATTCTGTAAAGCATGATAAATGTGAACAGAAAATAGAGGCATACAGAAGCTTAAGTCATACTGGGATAGGAAAGCTCAGTACCTACCCAAATTCAGCATATTGATATTCAAGTTATAATTACTTGAAACAACAAAATACCAGAAATTCTCAGTTTAAAGCATATCAAAAATACATACCTAGCCCTGGCTGGTGTGGTCCAGTGAACCGAATGTGGGCCTGTGAACCAAAGTGTTGCTGGTTCAATTCCCAGTCAGGCCATATGCCTGGGTTTGAGGACCAGGTCCCCAGTTAGAGGCATGCAAGAGGCAACTGATAGATGTTTCTCTCACAAATCGGTGTTTCTCTCCCTCTATTTCTCCCTGCCATCCCCTCTCTAAACATAAATTAATCAGTTAAATAAAATAAATGCATACCTGGATCCATCATAAAAAAATGATTCCTGAAATAAGTCTGGCACATAGCAGGTTTGTTCATTCATGTAATAAATAAGTGTTAACCATATATTACCCTGCTAATAAGCTGGACATGTGGAAGTGTGTATAAGAATCTATACTAGTAAACTGGCCAGAATTCTCCTTTGTTACTGATCTTCACAGAATTTAACCACAGGTAGTGAAATTAGGTCTGAATTCGCAACCTGAAGGCAATCTTTCAGCCCTTCTGTTCCCTGCATTGAGAGAGGGTTAATGATACCTCTTCTATGCTCATCTCACCTGGATGTGTACTTGTGCCCAGTATACATAGGATTATGTTCCTCCAGGCTTCTGGCCAGTCATCTGACCCAGAAAAACATGATCACCTGGTCTATAGGAGATGACAAAACCTGGCCTCGGAGGAGGAAGGCACAAGGGTCAGAATACAGTCATCCTACACATGTAAGATCTGAAAGGTGCAGTTGCACCCGCGGACACCTGGACTCATGGAGCCTCTCTGGGTTGCTGATCTGCACAGGTCTGGAAGTGAAGGTGCCAGGATGGAGTCAAAATGTGATTCATAACGTAGTGGGCTTGTGCGGTCCTTTGCAGCTCTAACACTGCATGTTTCTGATGCCACCCTCCATGAGTAGGTCTTTGGGGATGACACAGTGCCTTTATGAAAAGAAACAAATGGCAGGCAAGGAAAATCAATTAAGATTTAGTCTAGTCTCTTGTCCTTCAAACACCATTTCATTCTGAAATCTTTCCTTGGGCTGTCTGCTGTTCACGCCAATCTGTTGCAGGGGCTGAACCTCCCATGCCGTATAATGACAACTTGTGTTGAGATGATTTGTCAAAACATACTTGTATTTAGCACCTTCTAGGTCTTCAGCACTTTGCTAAGAGTTCGACAAATGAAGGTATATAAACTAGAATCTCTGTTCTCATTTTAGTAGAAGAGTCCAATGTTAGAGGGGTAATCTCCTAGAAATGGATTAGAAGCCCTGAAGCACAGGGGAGAAACTGGTAAACCCGTATGACATAGCAGCAGTGTTTAGGGAGGGGGGGCTGCTTGAAAATCTTGAAGGCTTGTTTGTACTTTCATGGGCTGACAAAGTCTCAGAAGAAAAAAAATTGTATAGCATATAGGAAACTGCTATAAAATGGAAATTTTTGCAACACAAATTAAGAAAGCATTTAGAGAACTAGATTTTAATTAACTGATTTTAAAAATATAGTCAGCCCTCTGTACCTGTGGGTTTCTGCATCTGAAGATTCAAGCAACCAGGGATCAAAGTTATTCAGAAAAAAAAAAACAACAACAACAAAAACAAACAAAACAGAAAAATCCAGAAAGCAAAACTTAAATTTGCCAAGTGCAAAGCACCATACTGAATCCACAGGGATGAAGTGAGGATGGGCATGGTATGTAGCCTATAAACATATATAGGTTATGTGCAAATATTGTGTCATTTTATATAAGGGGCTTGAACATCTGTGGGTTTTGGTGTTTGTAGTGGTGATGGAACCAACCCCTCTTGATACCCAGGGATGACTCTAATAACATATTGTAACAATGTGAAGCTAAAACTTAATGGGCTCTTTTCACCTGGGAGAACAGGAGAGGTGTTTCACTGTAAAAGAGGTACTTTGTGCTTAATTGATCAAAACAATGGTTAATGAAGTATGTTTTAGAAATATAGGGGAATGATAATGCTGCCAGTTATTTTTTAAGGGGTTTTTTTAGGAAAAGATACATACATAGATTGTAGTTGTTTAGGAATGTTTAGGATTTGTATTTGCTCAGGAATGTCAGACATTTTCAAGAACACACCTGGGTCAATAAAACTTCAGAAAAACAAATACTATTTTACAGCTGCTCTGAAACTCCCTAGCTCCAAATGCTTTTTTTTTGTTGATGTGTATTTGTCTATGTACATCAATAAATATGTTGATATAGGTATATCAACAAATATGTTTAGGAATATTTGTTGATGTGTAACTTACACATAGTAAAATATACCATTCTTACGTGTACAGGGTAAGTTTTGGCAAAGATAAGCAGTTGTGTAGCCATCACCACAATCAAGATACAACAAATTTTTATCACCTGAAAAAATTTGGGAGAGATTCTCTGTAATCAAAACCTTCCCAATCCCATGTACTGACACTTACTGATATGTTTTCTGTTTTTACAATTTTGCCTTTTCATGAATGTCATATAAGTGGAATGATGCAATATATAGCCTTGTGTGTCCAGATTCTTTCACACAGTATGTGCTTTGCAGATTTGTCCATGCTTTTGTACATGCCCATGGTTCATCATTTTTATTGCTGAGTGGTTTTCTGTTGTATGGAGATTCTATGATTTGTTTATCCATGCAGATGCCCTTGAGCCTGTGGGTGTCTCCAGCTTTTGGCCACTGTGGATAAAACTGCTATGAACTATGATGTCATTTTTGGCATAAATGCCTACTAGTGTGCTATGTATATGTTTAACTTTACATGAAAACTCCCAAACTATTTTCCAAAGTGTTGGCTCCTCTGTGCCTTCCTACCAACAATGTACAAGAGTTCTAGATGTTCCACAGCTTTATCACCACTCAGTGTTGTCAGTTCTTGCTGTTGCGTACTTTTAGCCATTCTAGTAGATGTGTCTTGATATGTCAGTTGTGATTGTATTTGTATTTCCCTAATGACTGGTAATGTTAGGCACCTTTTTTTGTGTGTGTAAGAACCATTCATATCTCTTCTTTGGTGAATTGTCTCTTCTAATCTTTTGCCCTTCTAGTAATGGATTAGGTTTTTTAATTAAATTATAAAAAAATAATTCATATATTTGGATATCTATCAGATACATTTTGCAAATAATTTCTCTCAGTCAAAGATTTTCCAGCTTCTAAAAGTGTTTTTTGGAGATTTTCTATTTCGATGAGGTTCAATTTTATATCATTTTTTCTCTTATGGTTTATACTTTTTAGTATCATATGAAAGAAATCTTTGCCTGATCTCTGTCATTGAGTCCTTTAAATGTCTTTTTCTGTAAGTTTTATGGGTTTTGTATTTAGGTCGATCTGATCAATTTTGAGGTTTGTGTATGTATGTGTGCATTGTACGTGGGTGCCTTATTGTTCCAGTATTATTTGTTGAAGAGACAAGTTTTTCTTCAATGGATTACTATGATACCTTCGTTTAAAATCAACTGACCATATATGCATGGGTTTCTTGCTGGGCTCTATTGTGTTTCATGGATGAACACCACACAGTGCTAACACCAGATTATGTTGATTATTGCGGCTTTGTAGTAAGTCTTGAAATGAGGTATTGTGAAATTTCCAATGTTGTCTTTCTTTTCTCAAATTATTTAGTTATTTAAGACATTTGTTTTGTGTATAAAGTATAGAATCAGGATGTCAGTTTTTACAAAAAATTTCCTGCTGGATTTTTATTAAGATTGCTTTGATTCTATATATCAAATTATGAACAATTGACAGCTTAATGATACTGGGTCTTCCAGTCCATGTTCATTAATTTCTTATCAGTGTTGTACAGTTTTCTGCATATTTTGCACATATTTTGTTAGATTCATCCATGAGAACTTCATGTTTTTTGATATTGAAAATTTTAAAATTCAGTTTCCAAATGACCATTGCTAGTACATTAAAAATATAGTCAATTTTTATATGATGTAATTTTTAAATATTTAATTAAAATTGAAATATGGAAGTAAATGATTGTTTTAAAAAGAAATTTTTGATAAGTTTTCCTAGAAGAAACTGTCATACTGTTGAGGAAGACTATGTTCACTAAAACCACTCAAAGAAAAATCTTTAATACAAGTAGTGTTCTGTTAAAACCTAGGAGTGGTGACAATATTACAGGAAGTCTCTTCTCTTATCTTTAAATTATTGTTCTGTAAAGTAAGGTGATTTTCCCTTTCTGGTTTTGTGAGGTTAAGTAAGATTAAATGCAAAGCACTTAGCGTGGCTTTTGATGTATAGTAAGTGAAGGTCACTCTCCTTCACCTCCCTTTTCCTTGTTGAATGTTATATTAATTCCTAGTTCTGCCACAACAAATTACCGCAAATTTGTTGATGTAAAACAACAGAAATATATTCACTCCCAGTTCTGCAGGCCAGGGGTCCAAAATCAAAGTGCTGAATGGTTGGTTCCTATCAGAGGCTCTGAGGGAGAGTTCTGTCCCACGCCTTTCCCCCAGATTCTGGTGGCCCCAAACAATCCTTGGCACACTTTAGCTTGTAGCTACATCTCTCCACTGTCTGCATCCATGTTCCCATGGCCTTCCTCTCTGGGTCTCTGCATCCCAAAAGTCCCTCTCCTTTTTCTTGTGAGGATACCCTATATCTTTAATTACATCTGCAAAGGCCTTATGTCCAAATAAGGCCACATTCGCAGCTCCCTGGAGTTAGGACTTGAACATATTCCCTGTACACTATTCAACCCAAAATAAATGTCCATCAAAGATGTGTGCAAATAGAGATGTGTGCAAATGTCGTGTGCAACACAAGTAAAGAATATGGAATGGACACAACTTGGATGTATAATGGATTTACATTTGCACATCACCTTGTATGTATATGGATTACTCTGTCCTTCTTTTCACTCTACATTTATAAAATCTTTTATGTTTGACAGATTTTATCTACAAAACTAACAATCAATTTTAGAGTTTTAGGGTTTTTATTAATTTTATATCCATATTATATATTTAAATTTTAACTTTGAGGTGGGGTGAATATTCTGGCTCTACTTGTTGATTCTTGTTTTTTTATTAGGTTTGTTTATTTTAAAAGCCCCCCCCCCCCAAAAAAAAGACATCTGAGAAATAGAAATTAGTCTTAGTGTTTTTATGTGTGTATTTGGTGTTCTTTACTCTCATATGAAGGGAGCACATCCAAATGAAGAGAGCAAAGTGGAGAAATACTATTTCCATGGCAACAGTTGTATTAAGCTTGTGCTTCAGTTGTCATTCCTATAACACACTGGAACACTGTAGTTGATACCTCCAAAGGAGTCGAATTAAGGAAACAACACATCGATATCTATTATGTCACTTTATCTAAAATTCTGGAAAGATTTCTCCAAGTAAAAAGTCAAACTGATCACATTAATAATGTATTTCAAGTGTATTTCATATTTTAAGAATAATAGAGTTCCAATGTACTTAACCTGTCTCCTAATTCTTCAAATAATTGTTTTTTACTATTACTACTGAGAATTAGTAATAATATTACTACTATTTCTTACTAAGAATTATTGTTATTACTTATTACTACTAAGTAAATATTACTTAGTACCTTACTACTAAGATGTTATTACCAAGAATTGATACCACATGGCTTCAGCTAAGTGCCAGACACTGTGTAACTATTTTATTATTTCTATTTCTCATACTATACATGAGTTAGAAATATTATTAGTTTCATTTACAGATAAAGAAGCTAACACTCAAGAAATCAAGAGACTTTGTTCATTTATTCTTACAACAGATATTTATTCCCCCAGTCACTGCTAAATGCCAAGCATACAACAATGAATAACAATGAGCTAAAAAATGACAGGTAGGATTCAAACCCACATCTGTGTAACTTTAAGATCTACATTCTTTCTGAAAAATACCTACTGCTGAATCCGATTCTCTGCTTGCCAGGTTCTTTCTGTGTGTCTGTGTAGTGTATAAAAATATTTCTATATTAAATAATATGCTACATACATTAATTTTGTCAGTTTTGTATAATAATCCTTTTAAATGAATTGCTATGTTGTGTTATAATGAAGTAGCACTTCCTTTTCCTGTCAAAAAATTTGCTTTTCGCCCTGGCTAGTGTGGCTCAGTGGACTGAGTGCTGGCCTGTGAACCAAAGGTCACTGGTTGGATTCCCAGTCAGAGCACATGCCTGGGTTGTGGGCCAGGTCCCCAGTAGGGGTGCATGAGAGGCAACCACACATTGATGTTTTCCTCCCTCTCTTTCCCCTCCCTTCCCCTCTGACAATAAATAAATAAATAAATAAATAAATAAAATTTCAACATATATGACAATTTCATAAAAGTCACTGGTAGTAACAGGTAGTTTGCATTAAATTTTTTTAATTAAAATAATTTTGATATGCCACATGCAATTTGTATAATGTTTTCTCTAAGTGATAGCTATTTTTGTTCTTTGTTTAAAGGTGAGACATTGGGCTCAGCAATGTTAAGGTACTTGCTGCACCTGAGGCCTGGCCCTCCTCTTGCCTAAGACATTTCTCTGCCTGTGCCTTCTATGCCATCTGCTCTCCAGGACTGGTACCTAGTACCACTCCTTTCTTCCCTGTCTCTAACCTTTACTGGTGACTTCTTTTTGGCATTTCAACCTACTCAAGCATCTTTCGTCTATTAACAAGTAAACAGTCTCCCTTTGTTCTCTATTCCCTCCAGCTAGCACTTGTCTCCCTTGCTCTAAAACTAAACATTTTGCAAAGCTGTCATTCCTTTCTCCTCTGCTGTTTATTCTTTACTATCTTACTTTTTTTTTAAGATTTTATTTATTTATCTTTAGAGGGGAAGGGAAGGAGAGAGGGAGAGAAACATCAATGTGTGGCTGCCTTTCACGGTCCCTTGCTGGTAACTGACCTGCAACCCAGGCATGTGCCCTGACTGGGATTAGAACCTTGATCCTTTGGTTCACAGGCCCGCGCCCAATCCACTGAGCTACACCAGCCAGGGCTTTACCATCTTACTTTTGTTTGCTCCCTTTTTAGTCAGAGTGCCTTTCCCCAAAAGACTGTGCCAATATGATATTACCAATGATACCTCATTGCCCATGTATTTAATTCTGATATGATTGAACAATGTTTCTTACCCTTTTCTCATAAATGTGTTTGTGTTGCCTGCTCAAGACTTTTACCTTTTTTCTTATTATGGTTATCCCCTTTTTTAAAACTATCACATGTTTAATGGGCAAAATAGATTACTTCATCACTCTTGGACCAACATTAGGTAAAATTAAGTAGTTAAAATACAATCACTGGTAAAGATCATCAGTGTGTGTGTGTGAATGAGAAAAACATTGAACAACCAAACAGTGAAAGTTCCTGTGCACATAGGTAGCTGTCATTTTACCAGAACTTTACTTCACAGAAGCGTAAAGCTTTCTTCCTCCTTTCCAGTCAGTAATCATTCCCCAACAGTCAAAACCCGATTATGAGGAAAACATGTGATCTGTGTAGGGCAGTGTTTGCTGCTGCAGTATTTGAAGTATTTGGTGTTGTGTTGGATGATGGACCTGGTGGGCTTCCAGCCAGTTGATCTTGTGAAAAGCCTCCTGCCTCCTCCCTCGGTGGCCTCTTTTGCTTCTTCTATAATTCACAAATCTTCTTCCTTCATAAATGTCTCTGTTCTGCCTCTTGCTGGACTGTAAATCTCTTTTATCTCTCGTATGTAGCAAAGTACTGTCATAACCAGGACTGCCCAGAACCCTTAGGAGATCAGGGCATTGTTCCCTCCAGTTTTATAGATTCAGCAAATTTTGCACTGAACATGTGTTTTTTTGTGTCTCAGCATTCATAAAAGACAGGTACAAGCAAAGAGTTAAATTTCAGTTATTTTGCATAGTGTTTTTGTCCAAATTCAAGATAGAACAAAATAATGTCTCCTCAGAGAAAAATTTATACATTGTAAATGGTCTCTCAGCTTCTTAATATTCTTTCTGAAAACTCCTGCCATATAAAAAGGGCCTATTTTTTTCCTCTAGGGTATTGCTACAAAATCAAGTTAGATTGCTATTCTAATTCAGTTCAATTGACTGAGGTTCTTAAAAAGAGTTCACCATTTCAGTTTCATAATAAAAATGTATTTATTCAATTAAACATAAGAATATAAATCAAATAATAGGAAAAGTATGACTTAAAATTGCTTCATGGAAACTCACCAATATTGTGTTTCATAAATTATTTTACTGTGTCTCCGAGAATAAATAAAAACAGAAATTCTGTTCTAGATGTAGTTAGAAGAAAGATCCTGGAAGATGTACATGTAGATTAAAAAAGGAAGGAGGAAGAGCATCTCTGACTTTTTCTACAGCCTATTCAGGATATTTCTTTTTCTTTTTCTTTTTTAATTTTTCCTTTTTATTGACTTTATTGGAGTGACACTGGTTAAGAAAAGTATGCAGGTTTCAGGTGTACAATTCTGCATCACATCTTCTGTACACTGCATTGTGTGTTCACCACCCCAAGGCAGGTCCCTTCCATCACCACTTATCCCCCTTTTATTCCCTTCTCCCTCCATCTACTCCTCCCCCCCCCACCTTGGCAATCACCACAGTGTTTGTTCTCAGTGTCCCTGGGCTTTTTCATCTCTCTTTTTTTTTTCTTTTTTGCTCAATCCCTCCATTTGGGAACTTTTGCCTTTGTTTTATTTGAGTTTATGTTCAGCTTATTTCTTTACATTAGAAAAGAGTATTTGTTCAATACTTATTTTCTTAAATGCCTATCAAAAGCAAAGAGATAAATTAAGTCATAATAATTTCACATTTTATTAAATTAGGTAAATAACAAATATTCATGTGGATCACACAGTCTCTCAAAGGCCTAATTTGTGGTTCTGATGAGTTTTCCTTTCTGAAGCTATAACCACTGTGGAAGGAAGCACCAAAGCAAACAGACGTCACACAAGAAAGCAAAACCACCATCAGAGGCTTGGTGACAGCCCCGGCTGTGCACTGTACCTGTGCAGATGAAAGTGGAGAGTCCCCGTAGATTACTTCATCATTATCAAGCAATATAAATGGACACCTTGTCTAAAACTCCTAACAGTATTGCTTGCAAGGAATTGTCTTTCTGTTGCCTGTGCAGGATATTTCATACAAGTGCAACATCTTTCACCAGCCCTAGTATGCACTAGTTTAGAAGCTACCAGTTTAGAAGCAAGTTTGTGGTAACTTTGAGAATCAATGTAATTGAACCTAGAAAAAGAAACAACTCCCCCTTTTCATGTCAACTCTATTACATTAGCCCTGGTTGGAAGAAAGTGTTTTTCAAACACTGAAGAAAACCATATAGTCTCTTTGATTTCTACTGCAATTCACCAGCAGACATTTTCTAACATTTTCTGAGCGCCTTCTACATCTGAGCCAGGGGATTCCAAAGTTTCCAGCTCATCAGTGATTACTGTGTGTTTATTATATCTCATTAGTAAAGATCTAAATGTCACTACAAAGTAAAGAAAGGACTTTCTAATGGTAACATTTTCCCTTTCATGAGTGATTCCTGGTAGTAAAATTAATAAAATAAGCTATTTTTTATTCTTCTTAAGAGTTATATTAATCAGGATGGTTTTGCTGAATTTCTATTGGGTTCTCCTTACTGTTGTCACTCAGAAATGGGAGAGAGGTGTATGCCATGCTTTGACATTGACACTGATATTCAAAAGCACATAAGCTTCATCCTTGAGCTTTTTATTCAGAAATAAGAATGAAGGAGGTACTGAAACATACTTCAGGGTGGATGAGCCGGAGTAAAGGAAACCAGACAGCAAAGGTCACATACTGTATGTGTCTGTTTAAATGCAGTATCCAGAACACATAAGTCCTTGGAGACAAAGCACTGATTGGTGGTTGCCAGAGGCTGGGAGGGGTGGAAAGGTGAAGCAACTGTTTGGTGTACACAGGGCTTCCTTTTGGAGTGATGGAAATGTGCGAAACTAAATAGAGTTGATGGTTGCACCACATTGTGACAGTATAATTGCTACTAAACTGCTAAAAGTTGTTAATTTTATCTTATGTTTTACCTCAGAAAATGTACCAAAATGTTTAAACTTTTGAAAAGTTAGAAAAAGGCACATTGGTTATTTGTGTGTTTTTACTATATTTGATTATATTCTATAGATGAAACAGTAGAATACATATAATATCTGACAGGCATTTTTATTCAATAAATATCCATA
The DNA here is from genome assembly GCA_004027475.1 of Anoura caudifer. Taxonomy (NCBI): domain Eukaryota; kingdom Metazoa; phylum Chordata; class Mammalia; order Chiroptera; family Phyllostomidae; genus Anoura; species Anoura caudifer. The sequence goes on from PVKU01006201.1 coordinate 35,271, forward strand.
ACAAAACTATTTGAGAACTGTGTAATTAATGATTTGTTTTAGAAATTAGTATTCTACTGATTAAGATTTTTCACCTAGAATTTTCCCCATCTGTCTGAATTATCTCACTACGTAATTAATTGCCTGCCTTGAATTTTACATCTGCCCAGGAAGCTCTGTATTTTTTTCTACTTAAGTTATTACTGTGATGTTGGAAATTTGCATTTGGGCTAACTCCCACAGTAGAATCATTTGAAAAGCCATTCACATGCTGGTTTTCTCTTGCACACCATTTATGAAGGTGTCAACTAGAAAGGTCACTACCAGCAATGCCTGCAGCATCCCGCTGATCATTCAAGTAGAATTTGGTATATTGCCCTGAATAATTGTCCTGTCCTTGTCAGCTAATTCTAAGTTCATGTTGGGGGCCTTATGGTCAATACAATTAAAATTAAATTTTGTCATTTTATGGTAGTGAGATGTTATCTAATACTACACTGGCAATACACGAGTACCAAACTTTCTTTGCTACTCTCAGGTGTTATTGCTGGCAGTACTTCTGTTTAATTATTATGATAGTTAATGATGATGGTTTTCATAATACTGAGGGCTGATTTTTCATTTCTGGACCACCCTGTTGTAGCTCTTTCTTTTCCTGGCTGTAATCTGTGGACTGTTTCACTGCTCATTAGTACCTCTAAGGCATAAAGAAATAACAAGGGCAAACTCAACTTCTATAATTTGGCACAGTTAGCCACCTATTTTCAGTCTAGGGACAAGTGTAAGAATTGACAACTGTGAATTAAATGATGTACCATTTATCCACAGGATGTACCTGTGTGAGGTAGCTTCCCCTGACATCAACACCTAAAGTTACTATTAGAGTCTTAGACTTGGGAGGGTGCTTGGTATGACCCTCTGTCCAGTGTTTCTCTCCAGAGATGGGTACAGCTGGAGCTTGGGAGGAACTGTCATTTGTCTTACAGGATCATTCCATACACTGAGGAACATGGAGCACCCCCAGAGTGTGCACCATGGAGTTCTAAATGCCAGTGGTCTCCAGGACAACCCAAAGTACCCCACACATTTCTGGGTGCCACCAATTGTGCAGATATACAACCTTCTCACTTTACTTGTGCAAACTGAAGCTCAGAGAGGTGTGCCTGAAGGGAGCTGCTAAGTGACAAAATTGGTACTAGAACCAAAATATCCACTTTCTTTGTCCACTTTCTAGCATAGCTAGTTTCATTTAAAATGCTAAACTTGAATGTTAAGTGGACCCCCAGTACTGGTCTGAAATTCAATTACCTTTCCTACTTGATTTACTTTCTTCTGTTCTAATGTGCCTTTTTTATACCTTTTCTTTACTCCTCAGTTCTTCAACACTCCCTGTCTTCATCTCACTCAAAGCTGGTGCTTGCTTATTTCGCTATGAAACTAGAAGACAGAGGAAAACTAACTCATCTTCACACCATCAGATCTGCCAGTCTACCTGCATTTACACCCAGGTGCTCTGCCAGCCTTGCTGTTACAAGCAATGGACCCTTCCTAAGGCCCAATTCTGCCCTCATACCCAAGACTGTGCCTCTTCAGTTACCCTTGTTCTCTCTTGTTTCTTCAGTCCCTCCCTCCCACTGGCTCATTCTCATCAACATATGAACATACTGAAGTCTCTGCTTTCATAGTGAAAGAAATGCCTCTACCTGCTACAGTGTTTCTCCACTTCCCTGAAAGTATTCTTTCTTGAGAGAGGTGTTAGTACTTGCTTTCTCTACTTCTTTCACTCCAATCAATTCCTCAGCTCCTCAGACTAAGTTCTTGTTCCCCACCCACAAAGTCACTCTTGTCAAAGTTACCAACAATCTCCACCTTTGTTTCTATTTCTGTAATATCTCATTGGTTACTTTTTCTGAGGCTGCTTTGCTGGTTCCTTCTCCTCCAATCAGCCTGTACACACTGCACTTTTTAAAGGTCTCATCCTCAGCCCTTCTGTTTTTAACAAAGCAATCAGAGGAAGCTTTAAAAAATAAATCAAATGTCTCTTCCTTCCTTGAAGCTCTTTAAATGACTTCTCATTACACTCACAATGAAATCCAAGCCATTTATTTACAACTACAAGGCCTTGCATAAGCTTACCCCTTCAAGATGGCTCCTTCACTCCACCCTAACCACTGACCTTCTTACTCTTCCTTGACACTCTTAGTTTGTTGCATCTCAGGGTCTTTTGCACAGGCTGTTCCTTCTGAAATGCTCTCTGCCCAGATCTTCTTGGGAGTTCCTCTCTCTCACCATCCAGGTTTCTCCTCAAATATCATCTTCTCTGAGAGATCTTCCTTGAGCATCTAAAGTAGTATCTCTCTTCCTCCATCATTTTCTATTTCCTTATAGTGCTCCACTCATCCATAAAATGTATCTCTACTTGATATTATATAGATATTCATTTACTGTTAGTGAGAAGTAATATAATAGAATGATTAAGCACATAAAATCTGGATCCCAAATTGCTGGATGTAGCAGCTTACTAGCCCTGTGACATTGGACTATTCACTGACTATCTCTGTTCCTGTGTCCTAACCTTTGAAATGGGGACATTGTTTAATTCTGTTAGAGTGCTATAAAGATAAAATGAGTTAAAATGTATAACATGCTTATAATAAAGGACTCACCTAGTAAGTGCTATGTAAATGATTAGGTTATCCTTAAACGATTATCCTTATTATTTAGTATCATTATTATTTTTTATCATTGTTTGACCATTCCACTGGAAAATAAACTTCAAGAGGACAACTACTTTGACATTCTTGTATGCCATTTTTTCCCAACTCCTGAAACAATAATAGTGCCTGGTGCATTGTTGGCTCTGAGAATACAGTTATTGAATGAACAAATGAGTAATTTGTCACTAATTAGACTTATGTCTCAGCATACTTTCAAATTATATTTGTGTGGCTGCAAAACATTAAGAGTGACCTTTTTCAGTACAAAGGTTTGACTTGGAATACTTGTAAAATAAAACACTGTGCCTATTATCAGTAGGATTTTGGAAGCCTTCAAAATAGGTTGGCTATGTTAAGACCTTTCCACTTACATGGGCACCATGGAAAGAGCAAGAAGGTATGAAATGCTTGGGGTGAACTAGGAGGCAGAACAGTGGTAAATTAAAAGATCTAGCTTTGTTTATTCAAGGGAAAATATGTCAGAAAAAATGAAAGAATGACAATTAGAATTGGGGTTCTACTGTTTGGCTTTACCTATTTGTTCCTATAATTTTTATGTGTTATTGAGAAATGTCTTCCTTAACATTTTCTATTTAGTTTTATATTAACATTTTCTACTTAGAGTTGTATATCTACTAATTGGCCAGATTCCACTGGGTCAGTACATTACCTGCAAGGTGAAGACAGGTTATCCTAGGAATATTGCTTTTGAATGTCCATTGTTTTTAAAGTATCAAATTATTAAAATATGTCCAAATATTATATAGAAACTGCTTCAATAAAAATATAGGGTTTTATTAATGAGATACTACATATGGTGTTCCGGAATCTCTTTAGTTTTCAAAAAATGTTTGTTTATTTGTGTCTTGGTAGACTGAAATAAGTCAGCTACTTTGTATCAAATATATGGCAGATTTACATTAACAATATGTTAGAATCATTTAGACCAACTATAAATGAACATAATGCATTTAATCTGGCCCATCAGCTTCACCAATTCTTCATAGCAGCTCGAGTAAAGCATCCTGAATCACTAACCCATTCTCTGAACTTTCTGTGAGACTTAAACACCCATTTAGTTGGCTGTCAAGCTCTTAAACCTTTGCAAAACTATGGAAAGTTATGATGCAAATGAAAATTTGAAACTTCCACATGTGCCTTTATAACATTTAGCTACAACTTGAAATGTGTTTGGAATGTTTTTAAAAGGAAAAAAAAATTAAAGTATATTATCATTGTTATTCAAATTTTTACTAAATCACTTACAGTATAAATAAATAAATAAATAAATAAATAAATAAATAAATAATTTAGCCTGAATCGCTGAGAACAGTTGGGTAGCACAGAAAGAATTTTGCATTTTTCATAAAATTTGAACTAAATTTTTACTTATTGAACACAGATTAAAAAAAGAAAAAAGAAGAAGCACAGTTTTAGTTTCTTGTGTTAATGAAGACACTTTCAGACCAGACTTCAAAGTCATTATAAATGAGGATCTGAGTGGAGGCCTTGCCATATGGGGACACAAACTCTTACAGCTTATGGCACATCAGTGAGATTGTGTTCTGTCGATTCCTGCTTTGCAGAACAAGTGATGAGAGTTGGCAGTGTTTGAACAGAGACTACCTTTGTTTCTGTGTTACTCTAACTGCCTCTCTGTTGGTTTAACTTTATGTAATTATTTCTCATAGAATGAAGCTCATAGCACTGGCTCCATTATATTTATGTAAAAGTTTCTTAATATCATTTAATTATAAATTATTAATGAGATAGTCTAGAAGAGAAGTTACTCAACAGTGAATTGACAACCTGGCTCAACTGATAACCCAAGTTGCCTTGCACACGTTTCTGGTGTTCCACTGATGCCATCAACTTGTCTGTGCTGCCGTGAAAGCTAACCCCTGTCACAGGTTTCACTGTCCTTCCGGCGGCAAAGGCAAAGCTCTTATTTTGCCATTTTGCTTTCTGCCAAAATATTTAGTGCACTGGACATAGTGGCTGGCTTATTTTTCCTTAGAAACTTCTCAGGCCTCTGCTTCCATCATAATCTGGTTATATATCCTTCTCCTTCCCTCCCAGCCCTTGATTCTGTACAGCTTTCCACTGAAGAAACATGGGGCTTCCATGTTTCTTTGACTCCCCAGCCATCTATTCGGCAAAGCGGCTGCTTCTAGGCATCCTCTGCAGTCTCTCAGCACCACTCTCAAAAACCTCTCCCTGCGTGCAGTCCTGCCTTACATTCTTTCCATTGCACCTTGGCCTTAAGATAGCTCCATGACAACATAAAATAAATGTGAAGGCAATGTTATTACTTATTTGTGTTTCTTTCTGAAGTTGCTGATTCTTTGTTAAATATTCTTTTAAAAACGCAAAACTCAGGATTTACTCTGAGACTTAAATTCAGTCTGTCATGGTGGTTATAACAAGTATAAAAGTGGTATAGCTTTGTTTTATCAATTTTCAGGATAATCTAAGTGCACAAATGATTAAAATATTTATTTTTAGTATTCTGTGAGCCCATTCTTTAATGTCAATTTCTACTCCATTTTTAAACACACACACACACACACACACACACACACACACACATTCCACTTTCAAGGAGTCTTGAAAATTAAAGCAGTTTTATTAAAATCAGTTATATGATGGATTTTGTTGAAAAAAATTATAGGGTTCTTTCATTATTTTAGCATTTCTTTTATGTGGGTGCCCACAGCACACCTGTGTGCTTTGAATTAAAAATCCACTTATACATTAGTTTTCTTACAGTTTTTTAATGATTAACTTTCCATCCTAGAAATATTTGATGAATGAGTTTAAAAGAGGCTTTCTCTCCTATACAAAATAGGACATTCTACTACCAACATTGCAACATACATTGATAACATGAATCATTGATCATTTAGGCCTATTTACAGCTTTTTGGAGGGGCCCACAGCATATCCACATGTTTCAAATTAAAAATCACTTCTCCAGGGTGATAGGCTCATTGCCCGGAGCACAGATGAAAGAATTCTGTAGCTTTTTATCTGATTAACTTTTCCTCTGAATTCTAATCTCCTCACCTACACTTTTCTTCTCTTTATAAAAAGGGTTGGTTTAAAATGGAATTTAAGATGATCTGTTAGGGTTTAAACCCACCATCTTCTCAGATCGCTGACTATCTGCAAAAAGCACCCATAAAGACTCAAAAAAAATTCTCTTCTAAGACTTACAGGGTTGACCAGATGTTCTGTTTGCCAGGAACTGATGGAATTGCCAGGATACTGGGCTGTCGGTTTTGAAACCAGGACAGTCCCAGGCAAACTAGGATGATTTGGCCACTGCATATACTATTTAAATTGCACTGGAAGTGGAACAGTTGACAGCTTTACCAGATTAAGGGTAGGCTAAAAATTTATTTCTTGGATCACTTAGATTTAGATCTACGCATGTAAGTATCAGTCATGTTGTTAACTCACAACATATTTTTTCTCATTATACCAAGGTAATCTTACTGTCTAGATATGATTTACTTTTACCTCACATATTTTGCATAAAAATTAAATAAAAAGTCACCCTTTTATTATGTCAGTTTATTAAGGTAGATCTTTGTCCATTTATTCATTCACATAATCTCATTTATTGAACAAATATTATTAGCCTCAAATAAAGTAGTAAAGAGTAATGATATTATAAATAAGACTATGGTCACAGCAGGAAATCTCAGCACTTAGTAGATTTTTCTTAGGAATTTTGAGCCCCATTCTAGATTTTCTAAATGCCCAAACATTTGTATTGTTGTCATCTGGTTGGTATTTTATTGTTCGTGGGAATTCCTGTTCTTTTTTCCCCCTGGAGTTCAAGTATGTAACAAATATTCTATCAAATAGACTCATTTCCAGTAGTGAATTTCTTCTGCCTGTATTGCTGGTTGTTCATCCACAGTGTAGGCCCCAAGCCCTTTCCATTAACTTTGTGAGGGAAGTATTTTTCACAACTGCTGGCTCCTGCATCGAGATTAAGGCCATAATAGGAAACAACTTGAGCCCAGTGTCACTGGGTCAAGGCAGAAACACACCACAAACTTTACCTTGAAGTTTGGCTTGAGAATATGCCATATGCTAACTATCTGATTTGGTTAGTTGAGTCATCTCAAAGTGACCTTAAATGACTCATCTTTGAGAAGGTGACAGATTTTCCTTGAAGCCTGGCTACAGCTGAAAGTACCTGCTGAACTCCAGAAAATCATTGCTGTATTGAGGAAATCCAGCACCTAAAACAGTGCCTGACATACTGTAGGTGCTCAATGAAGTTTTGTCCAATGGATTGTGCAGTGTAGGGTTGTAGTTAGCATCTTGAATGGGAAGCAGGAGTTCATTTGAACCCTGAATTCATATTTTGTTGTATTTCATGATTCAGCACCAAAGTCAATATTTCTGAATTATTTATTTTGTGTTTTTTCAAGTTCCTCTAACTTTTAAGTTGTTTAAGTCAAAGACTATAACTTACATTTCCTTGTCTCTCTGAATGTTATAATGCAATTACAATACTCTTGAAAAAAGTATATTGAATTATTATTAACATGGATGAATGCAAAACAGTGATACTTTTTGACTGATGGACTAATTGAATTCCTAGACATGACATGAGTTTGGAAGGAAGACTATGTGAATTAATGTAATTTTAAATTAATTTTCCTCTGCATGTCAAGGTGTCATCTGTAGTAAAGTGCTGGTAGAGTAAGATTTTTACTTTTTTGATTTTTAGGGTTTTTTAAAATATATTTTATTGATTATGCTATTACAGTTGTCCCATTTTTTTCTCCCCTTTATTCCCCTCTGCTCTGTATGCCCCCCACCCACCAGCATTTCCCCACCTTAGTTCATGTCCATGGGTCATACATATAAGTTTTTTGGCTTCTCCATTTCCCATACTATTCTTAACCTCCCCCTGTCTATTTTGTACCTACCAATTATGCTTCTTATTCCTTGTACCTTTCCCACTGATAACCCTCCACATGATCTCTTTTTCTGTGAATCTGTATCTGTTCTAGTTGTTTGCTTATTTGTTTTCATTTTTGTTTTTAGGTTCAGTTGTTGATAGTTGTGAGTTTGTTGTCATTTTGCTGTTCAAAGTTTTGATCTCCTTCTTTTTCTGAGATAAGTCCCTTTAACATTTTGTATAATAAGGGCTTGGTGATGATGAACTCCTTTAACTTGACCTAATCTGAGAAGCAATTTATCTGCCCTTCTATTCTAAATGATAGCTTTGCTGTGTAGAGTAATCTTGGATATAGGTCCTTGCCTTTCATGATTTGGAATACCTCTTTCCAGCCCCTGTTTGCCTACAAGGTTTCTTTTGAGAAATCAGCTGATAGTCTAATGGGAACCCCTTTGTAAAGAAAGAACTGTCTCCTTTTCTCTTGTTACTTTTAAATTCTCTCCTTATCTTTAATCTTGGGTAATGTAATTATGATGCGCCTGGGTGCATGCTTCCTTGAGTCCAAATTTTTGGGTACTCTGAGCTTCCTGGACTTCCTGGAAGTCTATTTCCCTTGCCAGATTAGGGAAGTTCTCCTTTGTTATGTTTTCAAATAAGTTTTCCATTTCTTACTCTTCCTCTTCTCCTTCTGGCACCCCTATGATTCCAATGTTGGAAAGTTTAAAGTTGTCCTAGAAGTTCCTAAGCTACTCCTCATTTTTTTGAATTCTTGTTTCTTCATTATGTTCTGGTTAAATGTTTATTTCTTCCTTCTGCTCCAAACCTTTGATCTGAGTCCTGGTTTCCCCCCTTTCACTGTTGGTTCCCTGTACATTTTCCTTTATCTCACTTTGCATAGCCTTCATTTTTTCCTCTATTTTGTGACCATACTCAACTATTTCTGTGAGCATCCTCATTACCAGTCTCTTGAACTCTGCATCTAGTAGGTCGGCTATGTCTTATTGCTTAGTTGTATTTTTGAGTTTTGACTTGTTCTTTCATTTGAGCCATATTTTTTTGTCTAGGCACACCTATTAATTAGTAAGGAGCAGAGCCTTAGATATTCACCAAAGTGGGACAACCCACATCACTGCATTGTGGCTCTGTATGTGGGGGAGGTGTCTGAGAGGGAACAATCCCACTTATTTGGCTTTCAGCTGACTTTCAGTCACTTCCTCCTCTACCCACAAGCAAATTGGGCCCCTCTGATGCTGATTCCCAGCACCAGGAGGGTGGGTGATATTGTGTATGTTCTGGGACCCTGTAGTTATCTCCAAAGAACTCTCCTGTGAGGCTGGGAATTTCTCCTGCTGCCTCAGCCCTCAGGTTTTTTCAGTCAGAGGTTTTGAGGCTTTAGTTCCCTGCACTGGAACCTTGGGTTGGGTGGTCTGTCTTTCTCCACAGTTGTTCCTCTCAGTTTATCTGCACACAAAGGTGAGACCGCCCATTCTGCCAGCCACCACCTCACTCACCTGGGTGCTCCAGCTGCCACCTTGCCATGAGTCCTCTCCATCTCAGTTACCTGTCTCCGCCCCTCCTACTGATCTGGATGAATGTTTCTTCTTTACTTCCTTGGTTGTCAGACTTCCACACATGCAAGAGCAGTTTGATGCCCTGGCAGTTCTGATTATTTTTTAACTTTGTTGTTGTCCTTCTTTTGGTTGTGCAAGAAGTCAAAGTGTATCTACCTGCACCTCCATCTTGGCCAGAAGTCCAGAGTAAGAATTTTAGAATGATAATTGATACTATAGGGTAAAAATTTGATAAATGTGATTATTTTATGTGGAATCTGCTTATGTTGTTCATGGTCTACTTAATTTGCAAACAATATCAATATATCAATTAACAGAAGGAAAATATACACTTTACCTTCATTTGGAGCAGGCCCATATTGCCTCCTATGAACTTTAACATAGGAGGAAGTTGTCTTATGATCTTTCAAATGATGTTCTTAAAATAATTAGAAATGTAAGAAGCCTGGATTCCAATAATCTTTCTCAAAAAGAGAGAGTGAGAGAAAGTAATAGTAAGAACATGTTTCGTGTAGTAATAAGAAACAAAGCCACCCACCCCCAGGTGTGCCCATCTCAACAGCCTATTCAATGGATCCTGTGAAAAAGACACAGAAATCCCAGCAGGGCTGCAAATCCCAATTTTCTGATAAAGGACCCTTAGAAATTTTGAGATTTTAACAGGGGGACCCAAACATGCAAGAAAATTGAGGTTAAAAAACAAGTTTGACTCAGGCTCTCATATGAAATTTTTTAAAATTTATTTTTGAATAACTTGCCCGTGATGAATAAAGCATTGTGGAATGGTAGGTAGTCCTTAATCCCAGCCCAGACCCCACCCACTATAAAACAATACTCAAACCAAGACAGTTAGCTAAAAGCAACCCATATTTCTAGGTTTCTTTTTCCCCCATTCTCCTCTAATTCTTTTTACCATTGTTCCTCTTCTTTGATTTTCCAAGCTACTGTTAATATCAAAGAATGTTAGTATTGATTAATATCTTCACCAACAGTGTCCTGGTTTGAATCCCAGATTACTCTCCAATTATTTACTCAAGTGTTTCTCTGTGAAATGTTGGATGTCAGCAAATGACAGTGTTCTCTTTAAAAGGCAACATTTTGTACCTGCAGTGAAGATGAATTCATCTATGCAGACATTCATTTGTGTTTTTTTTTTTTTCTTTTGGGAGGAGTGGATTATCCCCTAGAAAAAGATCAATTTTATGACCCCATATTTTAAGAAAGAAGATTAAATGTTCTCCTAATCTCAAACAACATCAGTCTTCTTGTTTAACTGAAACAGAATGCATTAATGTAGTTTTGAAATGCATGTTTATCAACAATAATGACTTTCTTTTAGGTAAGGTGGGTATTTAAATGGGCATTAGGTGAAACCAAGGGTTTAATGGATTTTTAAAATGGTTTGTTATTTTAAACTGGTCTATTTCATCATGTGGTTTACTTTATCATGATTTCTAATGGCAAAAAGGAAATAAATATTTGTTCATCATATTCCAGGTGCTTAATTTCTGATAGCAGATACTTATAAATTGTATATTAGCAACCTAAACTTTAAGAGGAGAGAATGTCTCTTTATTTTTTCCAGCATCAATAATGGTCATTTTACATATTGAAAGAACATTTTACTGGCTTATCATTTTAAAAATAACTTCTAAATTAAAATTTATTCCTTCATTTGCACATATTACTAATGTCATGTCCACACTGTTTTTTTTTTTTTTTTTTTCCTTAGTTGATTACAAGATTTTCTCTTACCTCTCTACCAGGCTGAAATCACCTTGAGGTCTAGAACTGAAACTGACACACTTCATTTCTGCTTGTAAAGACCTGGCTCAGTGCTTACTTCATGGGTGTTCAATAAGTAATTGTTGACTGGATTCAGATTACTGCTACCCATTGTCATTTTTACTGGTATTGTGTTGCTAGTTTCTATAAAATAAAAATCTGTGACAATTTCGCACCAGTAACAGGAATTAAATGTGTCTGGTAAAGAAGGTTACAAAGTGAAAAGAACTTCACATTTGAAATCAGAAAGACTTGAATTGAGCAACCTGGTAGGTCAGTCAGTGTTTTCAAATTGTGGATCAGGACACCTTGGTGGGATACAAGTGGGATACATGACTGGCATATTTTTAAATAAAAAAAGTATAATTTTTCAAAGAAATATACTAGGAAAGGATAAAACATTTTATTTTATTTTATTTTATTTTATTCAGAGATAGACCCATGTGTGTGTGCCCACATGTGTGTGTTTGATGTGAAACTGAGTCACAATCTACAACATGGACTGTTGTCAAAAGAAAAGTTAAAAAAACCACTAAGCTAGTGGGTGTTTCAATGTTTCATAACAACTCTGAGCCTTAATTTCCTATCTATAAAATGTGGCTAATGATAACTATTCTGAAGATCTATTCTGAGGATTAATGGTACTAATATATGAAGTACATTTATAGCATACTTATTCCAGTAGAAGATGCTAAGGATTTTGCATATTTTTATCTGTGAAGGAATCCATACATCTATCAAATCAGTTCCCATTAATTCATAAACATTTACAATTGCTTATTGCTGAGTTTACTCTGAATTTTTTCTTCATTTTGTTCATTGCATTTGTCCTGAATGGTTAATTAGAAGCAAAAAGTAGGAAGGGTGTTTTCCATTGGTCATTTTTAGCGGTTCTTGTGGCTACAAGCCTGGAGGCAAATGTAGACCAGGTTGGGGAATGTGAGAGTAGGAAAAACCTGTAAAGAAGAAGAAAACTGGGAGGTGAGCTGACCGGAAAGAAGTGACTTTTCAGGAAGATTATTAATCTCACCAAGAAGCAGATCAAGAAAGGGATATGGTGATTCTAGGGGAAGTTTGTTTTGTTTTCTGTAGCCTTTGAGAATGTTTTGGGTGGCTTTAGGTCTTTTTGATAGAAAACTTAAGCGATACTGCAACTCATAATATAATCTTTGTACCTGAAGATGGCTCTCCCCTCTAAAACAATTTATAGATAAAAAATCTGAGTAAGATAATATGACCTGATTTGCCTAAATGATGGAGTGAAATCAGAATATGCATTTTGACTTTCAGTCCACGACTCTTTCTCATACCAGTGTTGATGGATTAATTATTGTGCTGAAAGATTTTCCCTGAGTCTGACAGCCTCGGGCAGCTGAACCTTTTCTTGCACATGTTTTAGACATGCATTGCAACTAAGTCTAGGATCTTTCCTTTCCCAGTAGTAGCATTACAGAGTAGCTTTGTCAGATGGGTCATAGAGCCAAAAGAAGCCCTAGATATCTTCTCATTCAAAGTTTCCAAATGTTATTTTAACAGTGAGAACATTTCTTCAAACTAAATTTATGTGGTGGCATAATTCGTACAGCAGATTTGTTTTTTTACAGTGATCTATTTAAAATTAGTATTAAGGGAACTGGAGCATTGCCTGCCCCTACTTCCTCCTCCCACCACAATAAAACCACTAGGCTCCTAAGAAGCACCATAATTTTTTAAAAATCTACTTGATTGCCTTTGTTTTATAACCAAGGTTTCTTTGAATTCAAGAGAAAGAAAAAATTATTTGAGGCTATCCTAGAAGAAAAATCTGCTCTCTCAAATACAGCAGAAATAGTTTTTGGAGTGGATTGCAGTGAGCAAGACTCCAGAGTTGTGCAGGGGATGATGTACAATATGAGGAAATAGGCCCTTCTGCTGCCCCAAACAGACACTTATTAGGATTAATCAACTTGAGAGTGTAATTGACCCACTGTTTCTAATAACTTTCCCAAAGAAAATAGACCTATTTCTCTAATATAAATAATTGCAAGTGCTGATTTGAAATACTTTTTGTGTAAATGCCTTGTGGGGTCTGCAGCAATGGTTTCTTTCAGCAAATTCTGTGAAATAGCAACTGATATGTACAAGCTGCCCTGGAATCTAATGGAACAGTGTCTCTAAAGTAGGGGTGTCAAACTCATTTTCAGCAGGGGCCGTATCAGTTTCCTTAACAGTTAAGGAGAAGTTACATTTACACAGCCCTAAAATTACCTTCGGCACTTTGAAGGCAACCTCGAGGCTGATGTGGCCCTTGGAGAAAATGAGTTTGACACCCCCGCAAAGGAAGAGGGTGCTTTTTCTTTCATTTATTATTTGCAAATCATTTGGAGCCTCTACTGCCTCCCTAGGATGAGGTCCAATGATCTATGATGAGGGAAAAGAAAGCAAGGCCAAAATCAGGCGATCACAATTTACATAGGCACAGATCTGCGAACTTGATCCCAAGGCCAGGTATAGTTGTTACTGATGTTTTTAATGGTTACATTGCCAGTGAGCTCACAGTTTATAATTTCCCAGAACCTAGATTCCCTCAAATTGGTGGCTTATTCTGACCTGTTTCAATGCTCTTTTCATCCTGAATCAGTGACTGAATTTTTAACAGTATCTGCCATCCTTGCCTGAAGACTCACTCTTCTTGCCCAGTACCACTTACCAACTTAGCACAGGGGGGCAACTCTCCCTCAGGAAGAAAGTGAGTCTGCGTGCCGGTGGTGCCGATCACCAGCACGTTTTTCTTCAAGTCAATGCAACACTGGTGTCTCCTGAGCACATCTAGCCCTAGAAGCATATCCATTGGCTGCTCCTCGAGGATAGAGAAAGAACATTGTAAGAAGTCACCCTCGATTTGAATCTGAGCTAGATGAACTCGGCCCATGATTCTCTGTGTGCCCACCCCTTTAGCAACACCAGCCCATCTTCGGTCCACCAGCCGGATTATATTACATCTCTCAGCACAGGCTTGGCTCATAATAGTCATCTGAGCACCCGAGTCAACAAAAGCCTTCAAAGGATGTCCATTTACTTTGCAGTTGATATAGAGCATGGCCACTTGTCCAAAACTCTCCGGCGCCACTTCTATCGCTATATTCATGTTTTCCTCGATGTTTTGCTGCCGAATTTCTTCTTCTATTTTGGCCTGAGCTTCCAAATCGCATGGGTCAGCACAGTAGAGGTGAAGCCTCTCTTGCTCTCTCAGGGCACTTGCCCTTTGCTGATCCATCAGGACCTGAGAAAATGTCTCAAGGTTTCCACTGAGCAGGGCTCCCGCCAAGGGAGGATTGCGTATCTTCAGCAAAGACAGATCATGGGGATTGGAGAGCAGCATGCTTCGAATCAAGGTGGGGCTGTCCAGACCTTGAGAAGACGTCATCTCTCCAGAGTCTAGGCCATGGGACTGCCGGGATGAATGTGCCCGCTGCTGCTGAGGCCAAGAGCTGGATGTCCCAGGCGTGGCGATCCCAGTGAGATCTACCAGAGGCAGGCTCGAGGAGTGGCTGCAAGGCTGAGGTCCCACATTCTCCTTCTGAAGTAAAACAACCACGTCGCCGTCTTTGAGGCCATAGGAGCCCAGAGAAGAGTGGTCGTCAGCGAGGAGCCTCTCCATGTAGAAAATCTGGATCTCTTCAGCAGGGATGCCAGACTCGAGCTCACAGAGGACTCGGAAATTGCGGAGCTCAAAGTCAGGGCGGACCCGGAGGGAGAAAGTGAGCTCGGAGAGGTCCCTCTGAACACAGTACACAGTGACCAGCATGACATGGGCCCGGGGGGGCCATGTGGGCAGAGGGCATCAACTGTTCACTGGCCAGCTGGAGCTGGTCTCTGTTGGTGACTGAGCAGCTCCTCGGACTGGATGCCTTGGCTTAGGTTCGTTCACCGCTCAAAAAGGCTCAGCCACTCACCAGTCTGGGGACTGCCTGCCAGCTTCAGTATCCACTCCCTGGCCCCATGGAACCTTAAGGAAACATGCTATGTTCCAAAGTGCATTTGTAAGTGTGACATTTGGAACTGAGAATGTCCATTCCCGTAGAAACAAAGTTACTTAAGTCCATTAGGTTCCAAGGCCAGAGGTTTAAAACCTATTAAACCCCATGATATGAAAAAAAAATTCTAAACCCTTCCTAAACATCATCAGTCTATTCTCTGTATCTATGAGTCTGCTTCTGTTTTGTTTGTTTCTTTATTGAGTTCTTTAGATACCACCTATATGTGAAATCTTACGGTATTTGTCTTTTCCTGACGGACTTCACTGAGCTTAATACCCTCTAGGTCCATCCATGCTGTTGCAAAGGGTAAACTTTCGTAATTTTTAAGGGCTAGGTAATATTTCATTGAATATAAGTACCACAGCTTTAATTATCCATTCGTCTATTGATGGGAAATCGTAAATAACACTGCAGGGATCACAGGGTCGCATCTACTTCAGATTGGTGTTTTGGGTTTCTTCAGATACATACACAAGAAGTGGAATTGCTACATCATAAGGCAGTTCCATTTTCTAATTTTTTGTGGAACCTCAGAACTGTTTTGCACAGTGCCTCCATCACTCTGCAGTCCCACCAACAGAACAGGAGTGTTCCCTTTATGATGGAAGCATTTTTGTAGAATAGAGGTGTTTTTGGCAAGGCAAGACTTCCCAGTTCACATCCAAAGAAGCTGTTTTTATATATGTTAACCATTGCCTTTCCTGATACTGAACATAATGCAATATGTTTTGTCATCTTGCTGTAATTCTTTACTTTCAGTAGCATTGTGTGTACTTACGTGCTTTTTACTGATTTACTCTTTACTGAGAACACAAAGGAAATCAAATACCCTCAGGTTTGGCCAATTAACTGTCATCGTTCTGTAGATCACACAATGTCAGGATTGCCAAAGATCTTTTGGAGTCTCCAGTTCAGCCACCCATCTAGGGCTTAAACCTCTGTTGCAAAACCACCTGGAGACTGAAAATATAAACACAGGCTCCTAGGGATGTTTATTACTTCTGTTTATATATTGTTTGAGTCTTTCATTTTACTCAGCACTATGAAGGAAGGGGAGCAAAAGTGGGTTTACAGTTTGGGTATGAAAAATAATGCAACAATTAATAAACAAGAACAAACTGTTTTGTGAGCTCATAACTGTAAATTTACTTTAGCCCCACCACATATATAATTCTCTTACTTCGAATTTTTAATTAAAAACCTCTTCTGGTTATGTAATAAACTAGAGGGTCATTGGGAATATATCTAGATACTGCTAAAAATAAAAATTCTTATACCATAAGTCCATATTTCACAGACCACTGAGAAATGGGCACTCTGAATTATCTAGGTGTGCTGATAATCTAAGTAACTGAAGGTTATGGAAACTTTTCTTAAGGAGACTTTTGTAAACTTATTCCCTCACTTTCTTCCTTGATAAGTCCAATATAGGGACATAATTGGATCTTTCTTTGATAAGTGAGACTGATGCAAGTTCTCAGGGCTATCACTCAGAAATCAATTCTCATTGTGTAGCCTAAATACCCAGAAAACAGGAAAGATGACACTGATTTCATATTGGCCAACTAAGTAAACCCAAAGTTAGTTTTTGTAATAAATACACCATAATACCTTTTCTAATTTGTCTCTTTATAAAAACTTATTGCAGCAAAAAATCCATGTAATTGATGGCTCCACTTCAACATCAGTTGATACTTAAAGTACTGTCTCTTGCTTACAGAGCAAAATAAATGTCTTTTCTTAAAAAAAAATAGTAGCTGCAGGAATGTGTTTATGTAGCATATACAATAATTTAAAATGTTAAGCAAGTACATTAGCTTGCTGTGTTTGGATTTCTTTCTTTATGTGACTGGTATTCATTTTAAAATAAAGTGCAATAAAGACTCATTAAGACAGTTAAATCATCATTTGAAATTTTCAGTGCAACTTAGGAAACATGCAGAATTTTTAAAGCAGTGTCCTTAGGTTAAAAAAGTTAATTTTCCTGCCCTGACCAGGTGGCTTGGTTAGAGCATGATCCTTTACACCCGAAAGTTTGCGGGTTCAATTTCTGGTCAGGGTGCATACCTGGGTTACAGGTTCAATCCTCCTCCAGGACATGTATAGGAGACAACTAATACATATTTCTCTCTCACATTCATGTTTCTCTTCCTCTCTCTCTCTCTCCACCCCCTCCCTCACATCCTCCCTCCTCACTTCTCTCTGTAAAATGAATAAAAACCTACCCTTCAGTGAGATTTTAAAAATTTATTTTTTAACTGTTCTTTTTGCTTTACAATAATGCAATAAATTGGGCTAGAAGTGTCATAAATGAATAACATTTATTTTTTCAGGTAGTTCATTATTTAATAGATGCATAAAAATGCTCAAATGAGCCCTGGCAGGCATGGCTCAGGTGGTTGTGGGAGATCCCACAAAGAAAAAGGTTGCCTTTGATTCCCAGTCATGGCACCTGCCTGAGTTGTGGGCCAGTCCTGTATGGGCTCGTGCAAGGGGCAGTAGATCAATGTTTCTCTCACACATTGATTTTTCTCTCCCCCTCTCTTCCTCCCTCTTTTCTCCCTTTCTAAAAATAAATAATTTTTAAATGCTGTAATGAAAGTTCAGTCTTTTATAAGTATATAAGGAAATTTCCCATATGAAAAGCTTAGAGTCCCCCATCTCTGGAGTTTAACACCGTCATGTCCTCTTAGGTGTGCAATTGAAGGAACTCGGGCTAAGAGTTTAATCTGAATGAACCTGCTGGGAATTCAGCTAATAGTTTTCCTTCACTGTAAGGAGAGAAGACACATACACATAACCAAGTATACACATGGAGAGAGGAACAAGAAGAGAATGAGCAAGAATGTAGTCAGGACATGTTTTCAATTACTTTGAAAGTGCAACTGAAAGATGATGTCATTTTTCATCAGGGAATATTTTTATGGCATGTTTTATTTATTGCTGTAGTTTATTAGTTTCAATATTGTACCATGAAAAGAGATGGCTTTTAAGTTATATATTGCATGTAGAAAATGATATAACAGGATAATGTCTTGATAATTTTGCTTGTTAAAAATACACAGGGTGGAGCAAAAGTAGGCTTACTGTTGTGAGTTTATTCCTGTATTATTATTTATCAATTATTGTATTGTTTTTCATACACACAACTGTAAACCAACTTTGGCCACACCCTATATATTTTCCAAATCTAAATTTATGTATGTGTATTTACCTATTTTTAAGAAAGTCTGCTGCCTCAACTTTTTGCCTTAGGATCCGTCTAATGTCTAACTCATATAAAAATTACTCTGATCTGTGAGACACATACCTTGTTATTGAAAGTTTAAAGATTACTTATAATTTCTGAGAGAAATAATTATAAATTAAATAAATTTAGTGTAACAAATTAAAGACAGGATAAAAATGACTTACAACTTTGGATTGACAGTTAGTTGTTTCCTAAGTACTTTAGAAAATAAATGTTTTCATGTTCTTATTCCTGTGTGTGAAGAATAACCACGTAACACTAAGTAGTAAAACTAATAATAGGGCCTTGCATTTTGAATTCATCCATTGTTGAGCAATATCATTCAAACCAATTTTTTTTATTGTGTACTATTTTGTAGTAACTTGTAATCAACTCATTTAAAAAAATACTGTCAGTAGCTCTGGCCAGTGTGGCTTAGTTGGATGGAGCATTTTCCTATAGCCAAAAGGTCACAGGATCAATTCCCAGTCAAAGCACATACCCAGGTTATGGTTCAGTCCCAATCAGGCATGGCTGAGCGTGGATGAGAAGGCAATCGATTGTTGTTTCCATTTCACATCAATGTCTCTCTCTCTGCCCCCTCCTTTCTCTTTCTAAAAGCAATGGGGGAAAAAAAAAGGTCCTTGGGTGAGAATAAAAAATTTATTTTAAAAATTAACCCTGGCTGGTGTAGCTCAGTGGATTGAGCATGGGCCTGGGAACCAAAGGATCGCGGTTCGATTCCCAGTCAGGGCACATGCCTGGGTTGCAGGCCAGTTCTCAGCAGGGGACACACGAGAGGCAACCACTCATTGATATTTCTCTCCCTCTCTCCTTCCCTTCCCCTCTAAAGATAAAATAAATAAACTCTTTTAAAATTTTTTTAAAAATTTAAAATCACTGTCACTATAAGTCAGAAATACCAAAGTAACCTATTCATAAATTCAAATACACTTTAGTAACTTCAACATAAATTTTCATTGTCATAATATTAATGCTTGTATATACATGAATTCATCATTGCATTTAGGTAACTATGTCTTATCCTGAAAATGAGAAAGTTATCTGGTTCATATGGTGTTAATAATTAATCAACAAAGTATTAACCTCTGAGCATCTTCTAGGTGCCTATCACTTCTTAGGGTAATTGATGGAAAAGACATATGTTTCTGAGCATATTCCTTAATCTCCAAGACCAATAGTGTGTTTTAGACTAAAATATCAAAATATAGGCTTAAAAGTCAGCACCTTTATTAAATCCTTTTCATACTTTTATTTTAGAAATTATATCTTCATTTCATTAAAATTATTTCCATGAGATGTTTACTCCATTAATTATTTTTACTGTTGGATACTTTATCTTACTCAACCTGGAAACTCCAAGGTTCTAACCAAGGCCCTTGATCATAATGTATAACCAGAAAAGTTTAAATGGTTGGCAAAATTCCCATATAGACCTGCACATTGGACAAGAGTCCGCATAAAAGAGTGGCAGTGAAATCCCAGATCTTCATGTATGAGGAGAAGGGAGTTTTCTCTTCCAGGAGCTCTCTCCTGAGGAGTTCTTCCTCAGTTCTCTCTCAGTGCTGCTAGGAGGGTACTGCTAAGGTTTGAAACCAGTTTGTGATTGTTTTCTGATCAGGTCTAATTTTGTGTACATGTGCATGTGTGCTTTCTATGCTTTTATGCTTCTTGTCCTTCCAGCACAGTCATTCCTGGTGGGATCAGTGGAGGGCAACATCATTCTCTGTGGAAGTGTCTTGGCTTGGTTTCATTAATTGCCCAGAAGTATATATATTTGGAAAGTTAAAATCTTGTTTAATATTTACATAGTTAGTTTTCTTCTATTTGGAGGTGAGCTCAGAAACATGTTAGTAATTTCTCACAATAAATATTTAATGACCAGTTCCTATGAGCAAGTCAATGGACTAGGTGCTTTGAGGGCGGAAGGATGAATAGGAGTCACTTTCCTCCTTCAAAGAACAAGATATCTATGAGGGGAGATAAGATTTGTGCCCTCCGAATTATTTTACATAATGGAAATTAATATGAGTCATGATAGACATGTAAATAAAATACTATGCTTGCTTAGAAGAGATAATGGTTACTTGTTTGGGTGGGGGGAGTGCTGGGTGTGGATAGGACTATGCAGAATGCTCATTGAGTTGAACCTGCAAGAATGATTTGGTCACAGCCATAGTTAAATTTTACTTAATTGAGTTTGGAGGAATAATCCTTTCCTTAAGGAGTTAATATCATGTCACTCACTCAACTCCCTTCTCCTCACACAAACATACATTTTACAGTTCATTTTTTTATTGTAGATGCTTGAACCAAATGGATGCTGTAGGAGAGTAGGACTGGTACGGGGAAGGAATAGTACTATAGCCTTCTTAAAAAGTAGAATTTCCACCCCCAATGCTCACATAGGCACCTACACACTCAAACAGAGTGAATGTCCATACTTCTTTCTGGTAGAGAGCCTACTAGTTAAGAGGCAGTATTTATTTCATGCAGAAAAGTCTATGCAGTTCCTGAACTGAAATCTGTATAGATCTCTTTCTTAAATCACCTGCATCTTCTTTAGAGTTGGTGAAGATTCCTTCAAGACTTTACGTACATTGCTCATCAATCTTAGCTTTATGGTACTCTCTAGTCTATAGAGATATTAGAAAATGAGTAGAAGCTGTCACCAGGAACTTCCAAAAGTCCCTGTGGGGGCTCATATTATGAATGTCTAAAATTAGTGGGTATCATATTTTAATTTTTAAAAAAGGTGCTGGTTGAACCACACACATAGCTATGAAACAGTGCAGAACTTTCTGAAAAGAACCAGTTTTCACATTATCCATACACATTCACCTCTGGCACATGAGACTTCTAACTATGGGGTACAGAGTAATAGCATGCAGTCTACACAAACATGAAGGATCTGATGCCTCCAGCCACTGGCCCTGCCACCCCCAAAGCCAGTTACATAGGAAATCACTTTATTTATGGTGACAGTTTGAGTTAACTGTCTTTGCAGCATGCATGTGTGTTTCTTTCCTGACAAAGCAAAGATATAGTAAAAAGATCATAAATAAATAAAAAAGTGTATCATACCACAAGAACATGGTCAATTAGATACTTCCTGAATTATATGCATGATAGGTGATGTTTCTACAGCTATATTATAAAAGAGAATATTTCTGGATTGTTATTTATATAGCTTTCTCTATTCTAAACAGCAGCTGAGTTAATTGATCACCATGGTAATTAGCATGGCTAAAACCCACCTGTCTATCTATAGGATTTAGTTGTATTCCAACCATGAAAAGGAGAAACAAAGCCTGATAAGCAAAAGCTTTTTAAAAAATATAGCAAAAAAAAAGAAAAAGAAATTAACTCATCTTCTACTTTTTTCAGAAAAAAATAAATTTAGCAGCCTAAATGCAATGAGAATTGTTTTTAAGACCATGCAATGACATGACATCAGAGCATTTCGTGTCCCTGTTCTGAGAGACATGAAACTCTGGTGCCCATCACTGATCAATGTTCCATTAGTATTTCCATTTCACTTATTGTTGCAAGCAGATTTCATGGCATGTTCTTTCCTATATGTCAGCCCTCAATCCCTGCTCAGGTTATCTAATCCAGGATTACATAACTAAAGCAATGGGCCACCTATATGGCCACCAGCCCTGCAGGTGACACAGACACTAAGGAATAACAGTGAGACAACACAGGTGAATATGCTATTCACTCAGCTTTTATTAATGCAGGTTCAATCTAAATCTGCAATAAACCAATAATAATAATGATACACAGAAACAATCAGCAATAACATCACACAAGAGAACTGAAGAATAATGAACCCAAGTCACCAGAGCCCAATCAGGTTCAGGTGCAGGAGACAACCAGGAGTGGTTAGCATCTTGCAAGGCAGAGGTGCAAGACAGAAGCACAGTGGAGCTCTTTCTCCTGAGGCTGAACATGCAGGATGTATCAAGGTGAATTGCTCTCCGGATGCATATCCATATTCATGCTCTGGAGTCTTCTGCTTTTATGTTTTATTTTTTAAAATTTATTTATTTATTTTATTTTTTAAAAATATATTTTATTGATTATGCTATTACAATTGTCCAATTTTTCATCATTCCCCTCCACCCTGCACACCCCTTCCCACCCACATTCCCCCCTTTAGTTCATGTCCATGTGTCCTAAGTTCTTTAGCTTCTACATTTCCCACACTATTCTTGCCCTCCCTCTGTCTTTTTTCTACCCACCGTCTGTGCTACTTACTCTCTGTACCTTTTCCCCCTCTCTCCTCCTCCCACTCCCCTGTTGCTAACCCTCCATGTGATCTCCATTTCTGTGTTTCTGCTCCTGTTGTAGTGGTTTGCTTAGTTTGCTTTTGTTTTAGGTGTGGTTGTTAATAACTGTGAATTTGCTATCTTTTTATTGTTCCTATTTTTTATCTTCTTTTTCTTAGGTAAGTCCCTTTAACATTTCATATAATAAGGGCTTGGTGATGATGAACTCCTTTAACTTGACCTTATCTGAGAAGCAATTTATCTTCCCTTCCATTCTAAAGAGAGAGCAGAGCAAGCACCATTGTTCCCTCTCAGACCCCGCCCCTACATACAGCATCACTACCCAGGGACTGGGTTGCCCCACCCTGGGGAACACCTAAGGCTCCACCCCTCACTACGTAACAGCTACGACTAGACCAAAACAAAAAACAAAAACAAAAATGGCTCAAACAGGAGAACAAATCAAAGCCCCAGAGCCAATTCATCTAAGCAATGAAGAGATAGCCAACCTATCAGATGCGCAGTTCAAAGCCCTGGTGATCAGGATGCTCACAGAAATGGTTGATTTTGCTCACAAATTAGATGAAAAAATGCAGGCTACAATAAGTGAAATGAAGAAAAATGCACAGGGAACCAATAGAGATGAGAGGAAAACTGGGACTCAAATCAATGGAGTGAACGAGAAGAAAGAAACAACCAAACAGGAAACAAGAATTCAAAAAAATGAGGAGAGGCTTAGGAACCTCCAGGATATCTTTCAACATCCCAACATCCAAATTATGCTTTCTTTTAGAAGCAAAGTCATGTTGTTTATGCAGTTTCTCCTTAGCATGTTTTTCACAATTTCGATAAACACATGTTGTTTATGTCAGCTCTGATAGGCACATGCTGTTTTATGTCACTCTCTGAGAGGGCTGTGTTACCCTTCAGATCAGCACATGTTGTCTGACACACTGTATTGAGCATGCTGAGAGGCTACATCATTCCTCTGAGTCATTGTTCTCCTGAGCATGCTCTAAACATGGCTTCAGGTCCTGCTGTCCACACTTAAAGAATATGCTACTTCACTGAGCTCAAAAATGTACTTAACTGCTTGCATACTCCTGTTTACTCATGTACTGGTAAAATGTTTCAGTGCACTTATTCACAGAATATGTGTAGTCTCTCTTTGGAGGCCTCCAGAAGATTAAAACTGATCAGATTAGTCACATATGTTGGCTTTCAAAATCAGAGACCCATTTTCTGATGTATCATTGATTTTTTTCTTTACAAACTGAAAGTGAAATGGAACAGAAATGTCTAGGCAACCCTAACAAAATTTTGAGTCTTTTATTTTTCTGTATTTCCTTATTTTTCTTTAAAACAGTGTTAATTTTGAACAAAGACTTGGTTTTATTTTATGTTCTTACTGTAGAGTTTTTCATCTAGAATGTAGAGTTGTGGTGGAATGTTTGTTCCTGTGGCCAAGTGACATTGGACCAAATGTTCTAAGCATGACTAGTAAACTACTGCTCATGCAACATGAAATCTGCTGGCATTAGATTGACATCAAAAAGTGGAGCCTCACTATAGTCATGGTTTCTAATATTAAAATTGAGCTTTCAGACTATTTCTTTATAGAAAAGTTTAAAGCAAACAGGATCATCAGCTACAGAATTTGCAGCAAGCTAACCTGGTGGGGGGGTGGGGGTGGTTGGAGAACAAACAATGACAATTTCAAGTAGGAGATGTAATTTGTGTTTGCTGGGAAGACTATGTAGCAAATTTATCTAGCAGTTAGCCTCAGGTGTTCACCTTCTCTTTTAAAGCCCTAACACCAATCTATTATGGTATTGAATTTCTCATAAAAAATAATTAGGATCATCCTAGATAGAAAAATATCTCAATTAGAGAAAAAAATCATGCTGTACTTTGGATAAAATATAATCTAAGTGAATCACTTATTACAAAGAAGACGGTGTGTTCTGTCCTCTGAAAATAATCACTCAATCTGCTTCTGTGACCAAAAAAAGAATGCCAACAAAAATACAGACATCTTCATAAACTAGTTATCAGGAATTTAATAAAGATATGTTATACTATCCTTATATAAAACAACATTGTGTATATATGTGTATATATATATATATATCTTTGTATAAACAATATTCTACTTACATATCTGCAGTTCCAGAAAAATAGTCACACATACATACACACACACAACTGGATACTGTATACAAATCAGTAAGATAGAATGCCTGTTGTAGATTTGAAGTCATAAAAATGTTACCTATGAGACTAGGGTTAGGGGATCCCCCTCCTCAGTCCTTGCCTTGCTCACAAGAGAATAATTGAGGCAAGAGACAACACATATAGTGGAAATGATACAGTAAGTTTATTGAGCACAAAGCTGCAAGTGGGCACGCAGACTAGCTGAGTGCCCCACGTATAGTGGAAATAAGGTAGTAAGTTTGCTCTATACACTTGAACACAAAGCTGAAAGTGGGTACCCAACTGAGTGCATCCACTATTTGGGGTTGGGGGGTTTTATGCTTGTAGCCAGCTTCTAGGTTCCTCTTTCTCCTACCCCTTTCAGAATTTGGGATTAAAACACAATTTCAAAGACTTTCTTTAACATCTAGTGAAAACGATGCATACAAAATTTCAAGGGCTCCCCTCCTCCTGCACTATCATGGTTTTTCTTATGATTTTCGGAACACCTGGCAATCTTATCAGACCAAGCTCAAGACTGCTGAGTTAATGGGTGACACATGTCCCCCCACCGCCTTGGTTTACTATCTATCTTATCTAACAAAAGTAAGGTTTTAGTTCCCTGAATTTGTCATTTATTATCCAGATATGTTGGGACAAAGCATTAATTTTGTTTAGCCTCATTACTTTTATGTAAAATGAAGGTAATGAAAATCTCTTTCCATAGGATTTTGGTGTGGACTTAATGGAAAATTTGTCTTGTAAATGGAAAAGCATTCTATTGAAGTAAGTTATTTTTTCCTCAAATAAGTATGAGCAATAATTAACAACCTGGAAAAGTAATAAGAGAAGAAGAAATTATAAGTCCTGAAGGAAATATAATTTTAAGCCCTTATTAAGTTTACTTGAGTGGTATTGTACTTTGAGGCTCTTCCTGCTCCCTTCAGCCTTGTACTCTGGGCTGCCCAGAATAACTACGATCAAGTAGCAAGGCTTGATCATCAAATATGCTTAAAAACCAGGAAGTATCTTTCAAAACTTGAATAAGTAAATCCCTTAATGTTCATTATGTCAATAATTGATTCATGTCATTTTTAACAATAGCAGTCTGCAAGGTGTTTTTGTAGTTACAGAAAGTAGACAACAAGGTCTCTGCTTATTAGGTGCTTATAGAATTATTGAACAGACAGACCATAGCGAAAAGAAAATCTATTCACCATAATTAAGAATGAGAAAGTGTTGCATAGTAAATCAAGATAGGATCGATTATCTTGTGTGCAAACTGTTGAGGTTAACACCAAGGATATAAGCATAGTTTTTTTCAAAATCACTATGGGGGACAGTTATGTCTCAGATGAAACAATGAGAGTGCCTCACCCTACAGAACACTCTTCAAAGGACTTTTTGTTTTCTTTATTAAACCCTGAGAACAAATTACCAAGCTGAGAAAATCAAACACACAGAGTGGGTGCCCCAAGTCATCTGGACTGAACAGTGTGGCCATGAGGCCATGAGATTTGGAAACATAGCAGACTTCTCAGCATGATCAATAGCAGCCATCCAAAAGTTTCTTTGAAGAACTGCTATTTTTGACAGAGATCATTGATTCTGTGGCCAGGGGACAATGAATGCAATCTCTCAGAGAAGGACCTTCAGATACTTTGATGATGCACCTGTTAGTTTTTAAAAAAATCAGCTTTGATCACACTCTCCATATGTGTATACTTATAAAGTATATCATTATAAAATATGAAAATGTTAGATGTTTTAAATTCATCATTTAAAGCATCTAACATTCCATTGTATTTACAATTAGAATTTCTACTATTTTTATTCCTGCCCTCACCAATGGATCTTGAAGAGCATCACTGTTGAGACTATCAGAAAACAGTTAGTTTCTGATGCTTTGAATGTGTGGCCAAGAGGCAGGCTCCTTTCAGGATGGCATAGATTGGGGTTAAAATAGGGCAAACATCCAAACAAAGCATAGCCTTTGGAGACATTGCAGAAAACCACATATCTAATGGCACATTCATGGGCTGATACCAGCCTCTCCTCACACAGTGTTCAGCTGGGTGAAGGTCAAAAGAAGATGGTGTAGCAATCACAGTCACGGAGTCTGAACAAAAGCAATAAAGGCAGGAGCAGCAGGAACAGAACACCACCTCCCCTAGCCTCCCACCTGCTGCATTGTCATACAGAGCAAAAATGCACAGGGCATCTGAGGTCCCCTGTAGTGAGTCAGTGTGGGACCTGACCATCAGATGAGGAGGGTGGCTCCAAGAAAAAAGGGGGAAATAAGAAAAGCAGGTTGAGAAACTTTATCTTTGCTTTCCAGCTGCTAGTGAAATTGATCAGTCTTTAGGAAATGTGCACTGCTGAATAAAGAAAGCTGAGATTTTGTGATGCTTGTACTTTTGAAGAGATACTTTTGCTCCCCTGGCTCATCTCCCTCAGCCCATGTTTACATTCTGGAAATGCTGACAGCTTCCCATATCTGCACTTGTGTGTTTCGGTTTCTCTGCCCTCCAGGGAGTTTGCTCAGACCTCCTCAGCCTGTAAGAGCTAACTAAGGTTTTAATGACCCCAGAAACAGCTCTCCAGCAGTGAAAGATGGAATTCAGGGGATGAATACCACCAGCTTCTCCATCTCCTGGGGAATAATTCTAAAGTATGTTCTAAATGGTTCCTGAGAGGGGTTGAAGTGAAGTTCCCATAGCAGTAATGTGTTCATTAGATGTTCTCCCTTTCTTGTCTCACTTTATCTACTTTCTCACTTGTGCTTCCTGGTATAACCTCCCAAATAAAGACCACCTTTTACCCATACTTTTGTCTCAGTATTAGTGTCTGAGGAGAAATCATAAATTGTAAGATTTACATATTTATCTATTATAGTGTGTGTGTTTCCACGTTATTTCTTCTAAAGTCCCAAAAGTTAATGTAGATTTTACAAAAGTATAAAAACAATGGGTTTACACCTCAAACCATCTGTTCAAAATCTTGGTGCCTGGATCAGGGATCAATGTGGCTTTTATTAATTCTACACGTCCTCTAACAGTGTTCTCAACTATTGCTCTAAATTAGCTGATTCACATTCAAAAGCTTCCTGCCAGTAAATCTCACAAGTTCTGTATTTGGTATTTACCATATATAATAACATGTATCAGGAAGACACTTTGGCATAGGTCTTAAGAGCATGGACTTTGGGTATATTGAGGTTCAGGTTCCTACTTTGATACTTTTAGTTCTGTGCATAAATTTCTTTGCATTTTAAAGAAAGCTCTCATGTTAATATCCTGTGGACTCCAGAGAAATCCACCTGGCAGCCATTTGGGGCTTATTTTCAAGCATCAATCATGTATGATACTTGGTTCAGGCTGTGTTCTATATTCTGTACACAACTTCTTGAGATGACTTCTTCAGTAGAGCTTATACAGGTTTGACACTTATATGTGCAATTAGGTAATTTGTATGCACACTTTTGACAGCAGCCTTATGTGTATGTCTCATTGTTTTGACAATATTAGCAAACATTAGAGAGACAGTGACTTAAGTCTCAGTTATTGGTATGCAATTCAGTCAAGTTATTGTGATTCTTTGAAGAAAATTCATAGCCTCTCACCAATTTGTTTTACATGTGAAATGACGATAGACTAGCAGCATGAAAAGTAATGAATAAGTGTTGTTTCATTTCTTTTTGTATCATATCATCATTTTCAAATAGATGCTTAAGCTTATACTTGGAGATGTTAGTCTTTTTGATTTGCCTCTTTTATCAACAAAATCTATACAAGATGAAACCTCCTTGACACTAAATGCCCAATTCTGTATTTCTAAGAAATTTTTTGTTCACAAGGGCCCCAACCAAAAGCTGCTCTTACTCATGATTTTTTCTCTCAGTGTCTTAGTTTATGTTACTCTATGACACACATGTTTAAGTTTATAAAGGCTGAGAGTCAAAAGCAGAAATGTTGAAAAAATGTTTGAGATCATATTAACACTGGTCAAAGTGTCCCAAGTTTGTACATCTTTTTTTAAATTTTTTTTATTGTTCAAGTACAGTATTCTGACTCCCCCCCAACCCCAGCCCACCTCCCCACCTCCCCACCTCCCTCCCCTGTTTCCATCCCCCCATTATTGTCCATGTGTCTTTCATACTTGCTCTAAACCCTTCACCCTTTTCCCCTGAAATTCCCTCCCCTCTCCCCTCTGGTCACTGTCAGCCTGTTCTCTGTTTCAGTGTCTTTGGCTATATTTTGTTTGTATATCTTTTTTCCTTAAGTTAGTAAGGTTTACATATTAAAACATGGCTGATGTTAAAGACACAGGTTGTGTTTATTTCACCTTAAATTTAACTTTTTGATGTAACAGAAAAGTCATTTCTAAGAAAATTTCTACAATAAGTGTGTAAGTCATAATAGGCATTTTGCCAATCTATAGACTTTCACTTTGAGAGTTTGTTGTGGCTACAAAACTAGCTCACTGTTGGAAGAAGAATGCTGAGCATCTGTGGTTGCATACTGTTTACTGGGATCACATTTACTGAGTCTTTACTCTATAGCTATATGTGAAATTTCTCAACAGTGGATTGTCTTTTCATGACATTAAGACTAGACATTAGAAGAAATTATGAAATTTACTAAGAATGGATCAATAGTGTGTCTTTTATGAAAAAGCCAGAACTATTGATAAAAGAATAGTCAGTGTCATCTTTTTGCCTTATACACAAAATCAACACTTCTTAAATTATGCCCAGTAGGTGGATGCATTTCTAGAATGATTATATAAGTATGTTTTTGGTGAATTAAATGAGATGAAAGTAACTCTGCCTTATTAATTGCAAAGGAATGACTGAATCTTTTGAGATCAAGAGCTCCATGAAAACACAGGATGGCTGACATTTTGTTTGAAATGCATTGGAGCACAGTTTCTAGTTTAGAAAGATGTAAATAAAACACTGCCCAAAAGACATTTTTGTTGCTTGTCTTGCAGCTGTTATTTACCAGAGATTTTGGTTATTTAAATACACCTTATTCCAGAATATTTTCAAGGTCATAATTATGGCAGATTTCTAATTATATACAAAGCTTTGCAAAGTGAAACATTTCACCCTGGGGAGGCCCCCTGGATGGCTGTAGCCTCTTTATTAGGTAAGCTGCTGCAGAGTTTGGCTAGGGATACTAAATCAAAGGTCTATGTATATGTTTTGTTCCTTTGGGCAATAGTTCCATATTTTTCATTTTTGACTAACTGAAAGTACAAACCAATAAACCTTTAACAAAGTATATTTTTTTCTGCCCACATTTCTTTTTTTATTTTAAATTGTTGTTCTTGTACAGTTTTCTGTCTTTATCCCAGCCCACCGCCCCAGCCCTCCCCACCTCCCTCCCATTTCCACCCCCCCCCCAGTTTTTGTCCATGTGTCCTTCACAAACCAATAAACCTTTGAACAAATGTAGTTTTTACATTTTATATAGTTATTACTCAAATGGTATTCAGAAAAATTTAACAACTATAAAAGTGGCCTGTAAATTTATTATGAGTGTACATACCTTAATTTAATTAAATATTTGTTAATGTTCAGATATATTCACTAAATTTTGGGTTAACATTGTAACACCAGAAACTAACAAAATATCCTCTCACTTTTATTTTCATAAATTGTAAGTTCAGATTTTTTTCTTCCTCATGGTGTGTTTGGCATCAACCGCTTTGTAAATTGACCTAGGAAACTGGAGGAGTAAAAGCTGTTGTTTATTAGTGCTACATAAAGTATGTATTATTGTGTTATCATACTCTAAATGATAATTATGAAAATATTATTCTGTAGGCAATCCTATTTGTCCAATCTACTAATGAAAGCTGTATAAATTAGTGCAGCTCTCTTTCTAAGCTTTGAGTCTAAATATCAGTCTTGAACATTATCCTGATGGGGACCATTAAGTTAGAACTTTAAAGGAAAATACAAACAATAGTAGAAAATCAATTGAGTCCATACCGTAGAATAAGAGCTCTATTTTTACTTTAACATAATTATTTTAAGAAAGCAAACTGAAGAGTGTAACTTCATATATGTCAGCATACATGCATTCTATCATTAGCTTAAAATTCTTCCTCTTTAGGAAGAGGTTAAAGTATGTTATAACCCAATTTAAAACATTATTCTTTCATTAACAAATTTCTGGTATTTGTACATCACATTCTGTTCTTTGCCTCACTGAGGAAGCAAATAAGGAAGGAT
Organism: Anoura caudifer; assembly: GCA_004027475.1. Classification (NCBI taxonomy): domain Eukaryota; kingdom Metazoa; phylum Chordata; class Mammalia; order Chiroptera; family Phyllostomidae; genus Anoura; species Anoura caudifer. Next base: position 66,223 of record PVKU01006201.1, read on the forward strand.
GGTCCTTTCCTTGTGTCAGACCCCTAATGGGGATTCTCAGCACTTGTGAAATCAGGAGTTTTAACACCTGCCTTAATGTGCTACTTATAAATCTAATTATTAGTACCTTATTCACCATGCCCATAGCCAGGGTATGAGTATACCCTCTCCAACACTATCCATCTCAGCAGCTATCCATCACTTTGTTTCATGGAAGTTTCCCTTCATACATGCATCAGTTAGCTGCTACCAGAGTAAACTATATAACAACAATCCCATAATTCAGTGACTTAAAACAAAAATTATTTATTCTCGCTCATGTGTCTGAGGTTGAGTGGAATTTGACAAATGTAGACAAGGCTTGTATGCTATTGGCTCCTACATTCCGTTTGGATCTACATCTGCTCGGTGTGTCTCTCACCTTCTCTCATCATTGGCTTAACAAGGTATCCAATAAATGTGCTTCTCATGTCAATAAGAGAAATGCTACAGAGTTGAACAGAAACACAGGACAACTCCTAGGGTGTAGACTCAAAATTGGCATGCCATAATGATTGCTTGTGTTCTGTTATCTTAATAAAGTCATATTTCCAAGCCCAGTATCAATGGGGCAGGAAAATAAAGTGGTGAGAAAGTATAGAAGGATGAAAAAGTGCAACAGTAATGAGATCTATCATAATATGCACTTCACAGTTGGCCCCAGTGCCCTTTTCTCTTTCATAACAATGCTGTGCAAAGAAGCTCTATAATAGCTCTCCAACTAATAATTCTAGTGATTCAGTAGATCCACTGAAGTGAATCAATCAATTTCTAATTTTCCCTTCACTAGTGTAGCTCAAATGTGATCCTTGGACCTGCTGCAATTCCCATGAAACCTTTGTTACTACTGGTCTATAATCAGAAAAGGACTTGCACCAAGTGTAGATTAACTGTGACTCTAGAACATTGTTTAGTTTGCTAAAAGTGTTTTTTGTAGCAACAAATTTTATTTTTTAATTTTTTTACTGTGATTCTATTACAGTTGTCCCAATTTTTCCCCCTTTGTCCTTCTCTGTCCAGTCCACCCCCAACTCCTACAGTCAATCCCCACACCATTGTCCATGTCCATGGGTCATTCTTTGACTCGTCCCTACCCCTTCTTTCCACCATTAGCCCCCTCCTCCCCTTGACCGCTGTCAGTCTGTTTCATGTTTCCATGTCTCTGATTCTATTTTGCTCATTAATTTATTTTTGTTCATTAGGTCCCTTTTATAGGTGAAATCAAATGGTATTTGTCTTTCACCAACTGGCTTATTTCCCTTAGCATAATGTTCTCCAGTTCCATCTATGCTGTAGCAAAAGGCAGTAGTTCCTTCTTTCTTTCTACTGCATAGTATTCCATTGTATGTAAATGTACCACAGTTTTTTGATCCACTCATTTACTGGTGAGTACTTAGGCTGTTTTTAGCATGTGGCTATTATAAATAGCACTGCTATGAACATTGGGGTGCATAGGTTCTTTTGAGTTGGTGTTTCAGGATTCTTAGTGTATAATCCCAGCAGTGTAATCTCTGGGTCAAAAGGCAGTTCCATTTTTAGTTTTTGGAAGAAACTCCATACTATTTTCCACAGTGGCTGCAAAGAGTCTGCATTCCCGTCAACAGTGCACTAAGGTTCCCTTTCCTCTACAACCTGGCCAGCCCTTGTTGTTTGTTGATTTCCTAATGATGTCATTCTGACAGGTGTGAGGTGATATTTCATGGTGGTTTTAATTTGCATGAAGAAATTTTAAATGAGGTAAGCAGCATGTTGATTTTCAATGCAGCTCAACCTCCTCATCACATAGTAGACAGGCACACTGAGTAGCATAACCCTAGAACTTGTCTAGAAAAATAAATTTCTTAAGCCAAGATTTTGATTTTTTTCACTAATTATAAATAACGCACAAATCCCCAGAAATTAAGTTAGAACATAATTAATTTAATACATTTAAACTGGCATTATTGGTCCTGTCCACATAAAACAATTCTATTAGTAGTACAGATTCATGCATGGAATAGTATAATATTAGAACAGATATGAAACCTGGCAGTTATGTTCAGGCATAAGAAAAGTGGAGAACAAAATATGACCATATCCTGAGCCCAATACTCTTAAAATATAGTCATTTCCCTAGATCTAAATAGAAAAATATGTTTCCCATTGCCTTTTTCAACATAATCTAGAAACTTTTATTGTGTTCCCTAATGTTTACAAGATACCTATCAAAACAGCTATGACACAGTGAAATAATTATTGCTTTTATTAATACTTATCTTTCTTGTCTAACACATTTTCTTATTCTTGTTACATTGGAACATTTTTTCCATGTTTATTTTCATTTAGTAGCTATCAATAAATTATTTGTAATATCTTCAAGAAATTAAATGAAGAGTCAGATCACACTTTATGGGGTTTATAGTTTCAGTGTATTACATGACCAGTCACAGTCACCTCAAACTTACTGGAAAAAAAAATAATGAAATAGCTCCAAGGCATAATATTTCTGGAAATAGTGTCAAGGAAGCCAAACTTTAAATATTAAGTATATGTCTCCATCTCTACATTTTTATTACACGTTACTTCTACTCTCTGAAGCAATAAATTGTTATAAGAAACTGCTTCACCACCCTCCGAACTCCTAAAACATTTGCTGCCTAAAATTCATTGTTTGTTTATTCCTTTGTGCTACTTTTCTGCATGTCTGCTGAACTAAATGACGTTTCTCTCGTTTCTGCTTCAGATTTTATATAAAGACTTTTCACTTTTTTTTGTACTTATGACAGTTCCACAAAGAAGTTAATGGAGATGGTCTCCATCACAATTTTGTGGTTAGAGACCTAGATTGGGTGGTTTCTTCCCCACAGACACACAGCTAAAAAGTAGTAAGAACACTCCACATGAACATATTTTTTTATTTTTTTTATTTATGTTCAAATACAGGTATCTCCACTTTCCTACTATCATATTCCCCTACTCTACCCAACCCCACCTCCCACCCTCAATCCTACCTGTTTGGCTTTGTCCATGAGTCCTTTATACATGTTCATTTATGACCCTTTCCCTTCATATTTTAAAAGCATCTCAAATATATAACATGTATGCATGACCAGTTATCCACCTCCCATTTCCATAGTAGATATTAATAATTATGCATGACACTCTTTCTTTCAGATCATATCTGCCATCTTAGAAATCTTCTCAATGCACTATTCTGGAAAAGTATCATAAATGTTTAGAGTGGGCATTTAGGGTTAAATATGTGTGACTTTCACTGTCTAACTTTTGCTGTGTTATGATTATGTTTTTTGTACTTGTTCCCTGTGACATCTGCTATGGTACCTTGCACAAAGTAATAAATGCTAAATAAATGTAGTAATAGTTTTGGCTAAATAGGTACAAGCCATAATGTGCTAAAATTTGACTATACATTTTTTAAATTTTGTCATCTTTGAATAATTTATTTCACAGATATTATTGGGCCTCATCTTGTGCCAGGCACCATCTTATGCATTTGAGACTCAAGGATGAATTCACTCATTGGGGTATGAAAGGGAGACAGAAAAGGGCATACCGTAGCAAACAAAATGTGCAAGGGCCCTGGACCCAGTGTCTGGAAGGAAATATCAGTGGCAGTAGCTCATCTCTGAGGAATGGGGCCACCTGTGACCCCTTGGATTACTATTCTTAGAGAAAGGGGTATCTCATGAGTTGGGAAGAACCCCTAAAAGACATGTTAGTTCACGAAAGCAGTCTAGCAGGAGCATACATTATCGATTTGACTACAGGATTTATGAGTTTTTGCTTCAAAACTGCAGATGAGCCTACTTATTCAACAAATGAGCTGATTGGTTAATTTCTCCTATAGTGCTTCTTTGAATATAAATATACCTAAGTATCTTGTTTCAAGAATATTCTGAATTTCATTCATTCAAAAAACACTTGTCGAATGCCTCTTATTATCTCCCATTAGGCCCTGAAACAACAGTGAATGAGTCTTATTTCTAGAAGTTTACAGTCTGGAAAGTGGAAGACAGTAAAAGAAAGAGTTCAGGCAAAGCCAATAACATAGCATGTTTTCTGTCACAATGCCTGATCCAAGAAATGTTATTTCTCTTCCCTACAGCCCACTTATCATATTGTAATATTCCCTGTTAATTTTTAAATCTAAAAATCCCTCTGTCTCATAATCACTTACCAGTGAGAACAGTGAGTCACTTTACTAGGTTTCAAATCTTTCTAGATGTAAATGACAATAACACATATTTACAAAGTTAACATATCGGTGTAAGTAATAAGATGGAGAGTGGGCAATGCCAGCTGAATAAGTCTTTGTAATACATGTGTCAGGCACCCACAAAGAATCTCACAGGTGAGGGGAAGGATTAATACTTCCACACTGCAGCTACTATTTATTGGACACTTCTATGGTTAAGCACTTGGGGTTTACGAAGATTACTAAATGTATGGATTATCTTTTTTGTAACAGAGGATGGTGAGGGGTTGACAGGACAGTGATAAAGGCTATGCTGAGCAGCCAACTGGAAATGTGGACTGGGGAAAACAGGAGATGAGGACAGACATTTGACTTAAGGGGACTGAGAGTCAGCCTCCAGCAGCTAAAGGTTAAATCTTCCTATCTGATATCTTTAGTACATGTTTCTATTTAATGGTTAGTGAAATAGGAAAAAAACACTCACAGGATAGTAACAGATAGTACTAAGGAGGGAGAGATTTCTGAGGGCTGAAAATGTTTGAAGAGCTTTACAAAATTCACTTTACTGTGACCAATATTTCTTAAGCGTTGCTACAAGCCAAACATGGAATGAAAGATTTTTCTGCCAACCTCCCTTTGCACCAAACATATTGTAAACACCCTTTTTAGAGCAAGAGCTATGTCATATTAATATTTTTTATTCCACAAGTACTTCTGGTGCCCTGTTCCTGTTGAAGTAGCGTGCATTCAGAAAATATTGGTTGGCTATATGTTTCTGGTGGCCTTGTAAAAACTGATGCAAACACAAGCAAACACAACAGTTGTTAAGTAAGTGTCATCATTGGCCACTGTGTTTTCCTCCTCTTTGCCTCACGTACGGAACCCTCACAGGTAGACATGGGCTTCAGGGGAGGCTCAGCTGCCCTTCATTAGGGAAGTGCATTGTGTGAGTGTGAGTCAGTTGTGGTAATTCTGTTTCCCTCTTGGGACTGGCATGACCTGGGAATGTTTTCAGAGTGTGTCCAGTAAGAAGGAGGGAAAGCCTGCTTGGGGTGGGTGTAGGGATTCCAGAAAGGTTTCTGCTTTCTTAAAAAGAAAGGTATAAGCAGCCCTGGCTGGTGTAGCTCAGTGGATTGAGCGTGGGCCTGCGAACCAAAGAATCACAGTTTGATTCCCAGTCAGGGCACATGCCTGGGTTGTAGGCCAGTTCCTGGCAGGGGACGCATGAGAGGCAACCACACATTGATATTTCTCTCCCTCTCTCCTTCCCTTCCCCTCTAAACATAAATAAATAAAATATTTTGAAAAAAAGAAAGGCATAAGCAGAAAGCCCTTTCTTGGCCTCTGAAGCCAACCCTGTGAGGGTGAGACAGCTGGAGCTGCCAGGGCCATCCATCACATCCTGAGGAGAACTGCCAACACACCCAGGATAGCAGAGTGGAAGGCCAGAAGCTGTGACTATATGGTAAAGCCTTGTGTTAACCAACCCTGGATAAGTTCTACCTTCAGACTTCCTATGTGGGAACACATTTTCTTTAAGTAATTTCTGGTGTGGTCATCTGTTACTTGCAGCCTAAATGAACCTATGGGATCAGTGGATGATTGAATGTGCGGTGCTGTGCAAGGAAAGTAAAAGGCCCCTCCTTATCTGCACAATTTCAAGCGGGTTCACAGAGTTTCAAAAGGATTCATTAAGCAAGTATTTCTTGAGAACTTACCATGTTTCCAAAATTGATTAATCAAGAATGAATTCTTATTGAAGTTTTGGACTCTGTAACACAGACATGAAATGGATAGTGAAAAACAGCTGGTGTCCAATGTAGTTTCCACGTGAGTTCTTTATATGCATGAAAGGATTGGGTCTTTAACCAAAAGTGAAAAATAGAAATGGAAAATGTGTAAATAGCTAAATTGGACAACCATGCAAAACTCTCACACAGTTTGATAATTTGGTGAAATATGCCATCCTGAATAGTTTAATGCATACTAGTACTCTGGTACTTTTTAATTCATTCTTTTCACACTTCCCAAAACCCAATTTTATTCTGTATGTATCTCTAGTCTTATATGGATACATATACTATTTAGAAAATTGTGCTTTTAGCCCTAACTAGTGTGGCTCAGTTAGTTGGGCGTTGTCCCACAAAGCAAAAGGTCACTTGTTCAATTCCTTGTCAGGGCCCATGCCTGGGTTCTGGGTTTGGTCCAAAGAAGAAAACAATTGATGTTTCTCTCTCACATCAATGTTTCTCTCCCTCTCTTTCTCCCTCCCTTCCCTTCTCTCTAAAAGTAAATAATAATAAAATCTTTAAAAATATAAAGTCATGCTTTTAAATGTATTATTTTATTTAAGGAAAATATTAAATATATATTTTCTATGTGCTCAGGTGCTTTAAAATGCTTTTTTATATTCCATATGCTGAGGCCATGCTATCTTTACCTTTTTAATTTCAGTACAAAAAGCTTTGGACGACTTGTAGTTCTTTGTGCTTCTGAAATTGGAGTTTTCCTAAGATTAACTTAGAATGTAGCTGTGTTCACACCTGAGACTCCTTGAGAATAAACAAAATCCGCATTTCTTTTTCAAGTAGTAGACTGTTTATCTAAGAAGAAAGTAGAACCATGTTTCAACTGGTTTCTCATTGCATAACACCTGTAACAATCTCACAGATTAGTAGTAACTCTAGCTCAGTCTTAAAGTTAGAATTTTATTGAAGGTGTTTCAGAAAAAGAAATCCAGTAAAATTTATAAACAATTATTCATAGTTTATGAAATAAAATAAAAATATTATAAAGTAACCATTCAGAACAACAGAGCAGTATTCTAGAAGCCATAAAGTTATGGAAATAGGAAGATATGCGTGTATGTATAAAGCAAATATATATTTTTATTTTTTAAATATATAATATATATTTTTTTTATTTTTCCTTTTCAAGAATAAAAATAGCAGAAGAGCCCAAAATTTGCCCATCCTCCCTAGTGGCATCAACACTGAGAATGAAAACCTGACCCTTTTCTACAATTCAGTCCCGAATTCCCATCAGGCACCCTTTAACATCTCAGTAAATGCTTATACAGTGATGGACTATTTGGGGGCTGGTACCAGAAAACAGCTTCAGATTTATTTTCTGCTAATCATGTCAGAGATTATCTATTTATTATTATTACAGGGATGGGCAAAAGAAGGTTTACAGTTTAAATACACAAAACAGTTTATTCTTATATTATTATTTATTAATTATTGTATTATAACCGTAAATGTATTTTTGCCCGCCCCTGTATATGGGTTCCCAAGGAAGCCAGGCAGATGTTGGTATATCATTTTTTTTTTCACATAACCATCCAGTTTGCTAGCATAAACCATAGAAGGCCTCTGAATTTGCCTATTTGGGTACAAATATATTCCTTTTAACCATTTATAGTCACACAATTATGACATTCTCAATACTTATTAAATGATAGTATGAATTGTTCTTTATTAAAGGCCAGATCTTTCTTCTATCGAACCTGAAAAAAAAAATTATGCTAGATCACCACAGTGATTTAACAAGACATTAAGCTTGCTTTGTATTTCAAAAGCCAAGGGTATATTGCAAACATCTTTAATAATTTCTAAAGGATATTATGTATTAGAATATTTACAAGTTTCTCATTTGACAGATACACTCTATCATAAAAATGTGTGTGTATCTATATATATTACAAACATATGACCATGTCTTAGTTATATAACTCAGTTATATAACTCAAAGATAATGTTATTTGCTTTTAATTTTTTCCTTTAAAATTATGGTTGTAGAAGGTAAGCAGGCTAATCTTGAGACAGAAAACAATCTCTTCTGCAGTATCATGTATCAACTTATTTGTTCCTTTATTTGTTCATTGATTTACTCCTGCAGCAAATGAACTAACATCTGCTAGATGCTAGGGAATGTATAGGATACAGAACCATAGACAAGCATGCCTGTGTATGGTGATCAGCACCAAAACAACTGGACATGTGAAGTATTGAGGTGAGGTGAATAATAAAATCCAGTGACTATTAACCTCATTTGTTCAGTTCTTCACTCTTGATCTGCTTAACTGGTTACAGATATCTGCCTGTCCACTACTTAAAGTAGGTGCTGCAATTAAATGAAGCCAGTAAATGAAGAATAGAATAAAAGTTGTCTCTGCTACATATAAGCAAGTTACTGCTTCTGAATAAATGGACTAATGAGGACTAATTCATAAATTTCTTTTGAGCTTCAAATACACCAATAAATATTAAGTCATACTAGCTGGAATATTTAGTAAATATTAGCTGTTGTGAAAATTATTTTTACCTAACATTCACATATGGTCTGAAAATTATGTAAATTATGTGCTATGTAAATTTAGTTTGCCTGGAGATCTTTTTGCTTCTAGACAGGTAAACCACTCATTTTTTTCTATGATACTTCTAAGCAAATATTTGTTTTGCAATTATTTATTAGGTACCCACTGAGAATAATAGTGCCATCTAGAAATATACAGTCTTGCTGTACAGGCAAGTGGAAAGCTAAGTATAGAGCAAAAGGAGACTTAGAATATGTTCAATGTTAAAAAGAGTGATGTAAACATGATTCTGCCTCTGTGTTTCTAGGCCTATGCCAGACATTGTTAATCATTTCCATTTTTACACAGTTAGTAGACACACAGGCTCAGAATCCTTTTCATGGTAGCACTACAGGAAGCTATCACCATTCAAGCTTACCTATGGAGTGTCTGCCATCCCTAGCAAGACAAGTTCTTAAAAACGACCAAAATCACTTCCTCAACTATATTTTTCTGCACCTTAGTACTATTTTTCTTCCTCTATAATCTCAAGTCTTCATCTATGAATCCTCTGCCAATACCCATTTCTCTCTTGATCATCTTTCCTACCAACATTGCAGTGATTTGTAGTAAAATAACGAGACATTATCCAGTGTATGGATAGATCACGCTACCAACTAGAAAACAAAAAGACAAGTCAAGCTTTCACCTCAGTGTGTGAGAAACACGTAAAGAATTGCATCAGCTTCCAATTCTCCTTTCCTTCCAGGCACCCATCTTGTTGGAAGTTAGCTCTGGCCATGTGATTAGCTTTGGCTGGTGAAATGTAAACATAAGTACAGTGCTTAAAACAACAATAGGCAATCATTCATCTCCCGGTTTCTCCCTGCCTTGACTGTTCATATTACGTCATGACACCTCCTTAGCTTAGGTCCCAGAGCCAGAAAATAGGAAGCAGAGCCTCACCAACCCAATGTGGACATGCAGAGTGAGCAAGAAATAAAACTTTGTTGTTAAAACCACTGAGATTTGGGTTAGCATAATCTAATCTCGCCTGCCTAATACTCTGACTATACAGTACTTAGGAAGAAGAAGAATGCACAGAGGAGGCTCACCAGATATGGTAGCAATATTGAAGAGACTTGTTACTGGCAAGGAAACAGAAGTCTTGCTTCATTCTAAAACATTCATTGTAAAACCCAACATTGAATTGGTAATGGTTTTTGTGGGGGGAAAAAAGGTCCACATTGAAAAGACACAACATGCTTTTTTAATAAAATGGTAAGTACAAATTTATCCATAAAAATATAACCTCTTATTTAATTATCCCAGTGAAAGTTCAAGTTCAAACTTTTTTTAATTGACTCTCAAAAGTCTTCAAAATCACTTCTTCATTCAGTATTGATGCACAGCTTGAAGGGTAACATAACCTTTTTCGTGTGTGTATGTTATATTGATTTGCTTAGCTTAGTACTTTTAAAGGATAAAAATTTTAAAGAATACTGGAGAATACTTGGAGTTCATCTGTATTTTTCATAATTACCATATCATTTTTAGCTTTTATGAGTTACACATCACTAGAGTTAAACAAGTCTCTTGAAAGCTATCAACTTCTGACAGATCGATGTTTATCACCATCACAATTCATGGATTATTTGCATTCATATGTTACAGTTTTGACAATTTTTTACCTAGTGTGAGATATTTGGTAATTGCTATTGCCTTTAATTTTAGTGTCTGAGTTGGGAAGGGAATTTGTGTTTTGAACCTCAAAGATGACCAAAATTCAGTTGTATTTACTTGTATACATCATCTCAGCTTTGGTCCTATAAAGCACTTGGTTATTTCCCTACAAAATAATATCAATGAAATAGCTTTTATCTTTTTTATTATATTTACATTATTAATCCTTTTTTCACACTCATTTACACACCCAAAAACTTTATTGTGGTGCTACCTTTATAAAGGCATTTTAAGTTATACTTAATATCCAAATGTAAGTTATAGTTCATCCATATCTGATGCTACCAATGCAAACATCTGAGGTTGAAATCAGATGAAGTTATCTCCTAAGCCTGACTCAATTTACACACACAAAAGTCACAGTAACTATGTCCCAATGTGCGCCACTTCCTAACAACTGAACCGTTACCTTTAACAATAATCATTTTTCCCTATTTAAAAATAATGAAAAAGTGTTATGGAAATAGGTGGAATGTGATATTAAAAATGAATGAATCTGTAAATAGCACAAAAATATATAGCTTAATAAACATTTAAGTACAATAGATATACATAAAGTATTCATATATATTATATGAGCTATAACTTCTGTGCCTATTATATATAGTTGTAATGTAGATACATACAAACCACAAATAACAAGCCATGTGATTCTTTTATTAATTCTTCATTTTCTCCCAAGAACTGATGAGCCCTTTAGTCAGATGTGACTAAGAAAATGCTTGCCACATAAATCAAGTTTTTAATCATTGGGATATTTCAAGATCATCTTCTGTGTTCCACACTATTCAAGCTCATGTCAGCTTTTTTTGATTTATTACTTCCACCTGACACTTACCTATAAAATAATTTCAGAAAACTCTCACTCTCTGAGAATACTCAAAGTTCACACTTTTAATAGTCTTCCAAGACAATGTTTATAAGAACACTGTTTTTTCTATAATGTTTTCTAGAAAAAATATGCTAAATCAAGTTCTTCTTAGCTATTACTTTTCTTTCTGTTTTGCCTGTTATCATTATATATCTCTAAGCTAAGTTGTCAGTGGTTAAAGCAGATTTTTTTTTCATTAAGGTTGTCTTATTTTCTGGGTGTTAAGTTAGTATGATTGAAAAGATCTCTGTCTTCAGCAGCCTTTGATTCTATAATACTTTCTGTCATGCCATTCAACATTGCCTTTCTACATCTGCCATATTTCTGACTGTTACTGTTTATTTTTACATCATTTACATGTAAGCATCACAGCAAAAAAACTACAATAGAAGAAAAGAGATTTATCAGAGAATTAATTAATATGAATTATCCTAATGTGTTATCCTAATGTGGCTACTTTTGTACAATCATTGTTGTTACTGATTGTAATTTTCAAAAATAAAACCAAAATCTGTTCCATTGTAGTACAATTTTATGTCACTTCTGTAATCTGTAAAGTGCAAGCTATTTTGAAGGAAAGAGTGTGACTGTTCTCTGTTGTGCAACAATGAAGCAAACACTTGCACATTAAAAGATACAGTGAAGTGAGGAATAATATATATCATTGTAGTATGCTGGACAGTTGCTACACTCTTGGTGACTCTGGCAAATTGTTGAAAGGATTTTATAGTACTTTTTTCTTTACTTTTTTGGTGGACTCAGATTCTTAAAGAAGAATAATTTTGAGCTCAAGGAATTATCAAGTGATTACTCTCCAAAACATTGTCTCCAAATTGTTAATATGAGGAAGGTTGTTTATGAAACATTAACATATTGTTTGTGAGAAAAGGAATGTGACTTTTAAAAAAAGATAGAACTGTCAGCCAATTCCCTCCTCCTCAAATTTTCATAAACAGAAAGGTTTTGTATTACTTGTGAGTTTGTACAAAGTCTCTGCTGGAGAATTCTAATTAAAAGTCAGCTTTGCTTAAAAGCTTACTTGCTCAAGAGCAGATTGGTCACAGGTGACTGTTGTTTCTGGAGAGCAGGAATGGGTTTCCAGAAGGCCAGTTCCACTGAGAACACTTACCAGGTGTTAACCCTCAGCTCCTTGATGAAGGTTGTCCCATTGACAGACAGGTCCAGGAGGGCTGAGTTCAGTGGTCACAAGCTTCAGTGCCTCAGGAAATACTGAGGAGAAAGGTGTAGCAAATACTTGCAGGCTGGTTTTTATTTTTTTAATTTATTTTTTATTTTTTTATTTTAATTGTTGTTCAAGTGCAGTTTTCTGCCTTTTACTCTTATCACTGCCAACCCCCCAACCCTCCCCACCTCCCTCCCATTTCCACCCCCACCCTTGTTATTACCCATGTGTCCTTTGTACTTTGTTCCTGTAAACCTTTCCCCTTTTCCCCTGAAATTCCCTCCCCTCTCCCCTCTGGTCATTGTCAGCCTGTTCTCAATTTCAGTGTCTTTGGTTATATTTTGCTTGTTTGTTTTGTTGTTTAGGTTCCTGTTAAAGGTGAGATCGTGAGATCGTGTGGTATTTGTCTTTCACCCCCTGGCTTATTTTGCTTAGCATAATGCTCTCCAGTTCCATCCATGCTGTCGTGAAGTGTAGGAGCTCCTTCTTTCTTTCTGCTGCATAGTATTCCATTGTGATAGTTTTTTGATCCATTCATTTACTGATGGGCACCTAGGTTGCTTCCAGCACCTGGCTATTGTAAATTGTGCTGCTATTGAACATTGGGGTGCATAGGTTCTTTTGGATTGGTGTTTCAGGGTTCTTAGGATATAATCCTAGCAGTGGAATTGCTGGGTCAAAAGGCAGATCCATCTTTAGTTTTCTCAGAAAATTCTATACTGTTTTCCACTATGGAAAACACAGGCTGATTTTTAACCTAACATCATTAACAGAGTCTAATTTTGACCCTTAGCAGGTTACACAGTGAGACTCCAAACCTATGCCTTTCAAGTTAGAAGATAATTTGTGGAAAATTATCTAATTAAATTTAACCTAATCTCAGTTGTGTATTTTAGGTTCTGTTCTTCAAAATGACCTCTTCATTTTAAAATTGGGGACTCCCTGCCCTACTCTGTTTATACTCTCCATTTCTCCCTAGTTTCTTTTTCTCTCTTCGACAATTCACCACAATATGTCTCACCAATGAAGATACTATTTTGTGACCTAGGACATTTTCTATACCATGTTGTTGTCCTTGAGAAGGGTGCAAAGTTTATTTGAGGCAGTTTAGTAGTGACAATAATAATACATTAGGCAAGACACAGACCTGACTCTTCATTATCCTGGCTGAGTTTCTTATTTAAATTAGATGGTTGCATAGGCTGAGAAGCTGTGGGATCTAGTCATTCACCTGATCTCATATATTGCTCAACAGAAGTGAGAATAGTCCACATAGGTATGTTTGTATAGAAAAAAAAAAAAAAAAAAGCAACAGTTTATATAGGGTTCGGTACTGTCTGTGGTTTTCTGGCATCCACTGTGGGGCTTGGAACTAGAAAGCATCCCCCAGAGATTAGAGAGACCACTGTAGATTTTGGTTGTCTCCGTACACCTACACTGGCAAGGCACTGGGACCAGGTTATGGAGCAAAACATTTCTTTCCCTCAAGGAATTTAACATTTGGCCTATGATTTTTTATTCTGCTTTTTACTTTCCTATGAAACTTTCAAAGAAATTATAAAGTACTTTGAATATCTTCAGTTTTTATCTCTTGTATCTAACCAGCCTCAGAAAGAAACTTCTACTTAGATTTTAAAAGAACAAAAATAGAATACATTGTTTCTATACTAAGGGATTTATTTAAATCCCTCTGTAATGTGTTCCAGTTGATATGCTAAGTGCCCATTATGTGCCTAGGACATTTTCTGGTTGATGAGGAGTATTATTTTACTAAATAATAATGTGTTTGAACAATGTGTTGAGATCACCCATTTGTGCTCTTATTTTAGGTGACAGCATACAACTATAGTTAATATCGGTGTCAGATATCCCATCATTGTTTTCGGATTCCAGATGCCCTTGTCCTCTGACTTGCTCACTGAGTCTGTTACTCACTGTCCAAGCACTGGCAATTCTGTTCACTTGAAAGAAAATTGTTGATGTGTCATGTCATTTGGACCTGGAAGGAATCTTAAATGCCACATTATCCAACTCTTGAAAGTATTAGTTTGAGAAACAGAAGCCAGAAAGATGGCATGGTATGTTTAATGCAGCTGTGTGCTCTCATGGGGGAAAGTCACCAGGACTAGAACATGATAGAGTTGAATTCGGGCTCTGCTCTTACATGCACCAGCCTTTCTTTCTTCTGATTTGAAACAAATCATTTTAACTTCTCTGTGTGGATTTCATTACCTGTTAAAATAACAAAACAAAATTTAATTTAAAAGAAAAAACAAAAAGAAGAATGAAAGCAATGATATTTACCACATACATTTTTGTCAACTTCTATTTATGATAAACTTACTAAGTTGGATGCTTCAGAAATACGTTACACCCTCCAAACATTAAGTGGTCACATTGTGGTTGCTGTTTTGCAGCAGAAGTGAGACTGGTATTTATATTATACCGTTTACCTGAATTCTGGGTAAACATTTCTATTGTCAGTGTCAAAAAGGCCCAAACCTCTAGACAATATTTTTATTTCATTTTTTTCATTAACTGAATTTATTGCAGTGACATTGGTTCACAAAACTATACAGGTTTTAAGTGTGCCACTCAATAAAACCTCTGAACGACGCATTGTGGACTGATCACCCCAAGCAATTTCTTTCTACCCCTATTTCCCCCCTTTGCCCACCTTCACCTACTCCCTACCCCCTTTGCCTCTGTTGGTCACCACTCCCTTGTCTGTGTCTCTGTGTGTAAATATATGACAGCTGTCATTCTGTTCCCTGTGTCCATGCCTCTGTTTCTGTATTCTGGTGTTTGTTTTATTAGATTCCACATGTAAGTGAGATCATATGGTATTTGTTTATCTCTGGCTGGCTTATTTCACTGAGAATCATGTTCTCTAGGTCCATCCATGCTGTCACAAAAGGTAAAATTTTCTGTTTGTTTGTTTGTTTGTTTGCTTGTTTGTTTTTATGGCCTGTGTATTCTATTGGATAAATGCACCACAGCCCTTTTATCCAGTCAGCTACTGATTGGCACTCAGGCTGTTTCCAGATCTTGGCTTTTAACTCTGCAATAAACATAGGGGTGATATATTCTCTCAAATTAATATCTAGGGATTTTTAGGATTTATTTCCAGAAGTGGGATTGCTGGCTCAAAAGGCAGTTCCATTTTTAAGTTTTTAAGGAAACTTCATAGTGTTTTCCACAGTGGCTGCACCAGTCTTCTTTCTCACCAGCATAAGGGTTCTCTTTTTTCTGCACCTTGGCCGGCACTTGTTGTTTGTTGATTAATTGATGGTAGCCATTCTGGCAGGTGTAAGGTGATACTTCATTGTGGTTTTAATTTTTTCATAATGTCTATTGGCCATCTGTATGTACTTTTTGGAGAAGTGTCTATTCAGGTCCTCTGCCTATTTTCTTACTGTGTTGTTTGTCTTCCTGGTGTTGAATTGTATAAGTTTCTTATATATTTTTGAAATCCACCCCTTTTCAGATGTATCATGGGCAAATATGTTCTCCCACATCTTTATGGTCAATTAATATTTTGACAAAGGAGGCAAGAGCATACAATGGAGTAAATACAGTTTCTTCAATAAATTGTGCTGGGGCCCTGGCTGGTGTGGCTCAGTGGACTGAGTGCTGGCCTGCAAATCAAAGGGTCACAAGTTCGATTCCCAGTCAGGGCACATGCCTGGGTTGCAGACCAGCTCTCCAGTGGGGGCCACACATTGAGATGCACCCACACGTGAGGTGCAACCACATATTGATGTTTCTCTCTCCCTTTCTCTTTCCCTTCACCTCTCTCTAAAAATAAATAAATAAAATATATAAAAAAATAAATTAAAATATTGGGAAAATCAGACACATATATGCAAAAAAAAAAAAAAAAAAAAAAAAAAAAAAAAAAAAAAAAAAAAAAAAAAAAAAAAAAAAAAAAAAAAAAAAGAATGAAAGAAAGAAACTAGACCACCAACTTATACCATAACAAGAATAAACTCAACTGGATTAAAGTCTTAAATATAAGTTTCAAAACCAATCAAAATTCAGAAGAAAGCATGGGCAGTAAAGTTTCAGACATCTCTCATAACAAACTGCTAGACAATTTTTATAAGAGTTTATTTGAGCCAAACAGATGACATATGCTGGGGAGCAAGATCCCAGATGCTCTACAGAATGACAGTTTTTCAGATTCTTTTATGCATTTGAAATTAAGGAAGGGATGTAAGGAAGATTGTAGAAAGCAAGGCAGGAATTGGATCACAAAATAGTTAACAAGATTATGTGCTCTCTAGAGGGTTGATACCCCCTTCAACAGGAATTACTTATGGCATTTCAAAGGCATATTAACCCAGATGCAGAAGAACAATGGACAGGACTAGCTTAAAAGCTTTCACTAAAGAAGTTGTAGGCCTGGAGCAAGTCACCCCACAATGACCCGCCCAGTCTGGAATTTGTGATCAAATCACCCTGTGATCTTTTCCATCCATACCATGATATATTGCATCATCATGGAACAGCCACTTTACAAATGACATTTTGTAGTAAATCCCTTTGCAGGTTGGGAATTTCCTAAGTCAATGACCATTCTTTTCTTTGGGTTTGTAGCTGCAGAATATAGGGGTTGGGACAGTCAGTCAAGCTACTGATTCCGGGGTTTCTTATGGAGTCAGTGTGTTACCAAACAGCAAGTGGGTTCTCACTGCCCCACCGCTACCCTCTAGGCAAAATTTCAGGAGCAAAGTTTTGGTGATAAAGGAAAGGAGTCTTTATTCAAAAGCTACACAATTTTGGAATAACAGCTTCCCACTTGCATTAGTCACTTAAACCTATCAATTATGGCTAAACTCTTTAACTCTTTGGCTATAACTTTAATCATTTAAACATGTCAATTAAGGCTAAACTTTTTAACACCTGAGTTCTCCTGTCATTTTCCCTGTTAGTTTTTTATTATCTTACTTCTATAGGTTTAGTTACAAACCAAAATAACATAAGATATAAAAGCTACACAATTTTGGAGTAAAGGCAGGCTTCTGCCTCAGAGCTTGTCCCCTCTAGAACACCCAAAGGAGAACAGCCCTGCTGCCCCATGCCAGGCCAGCCCCATCCTAGGCTGCACCTGCAGTTTCTTCTTCATCCAAAATTCACCCAAAATACCATCCACTGGGAAACCCAGGGAGCTGCAGCATGATCATCCAGGCAGCCTTGAGGAAGACAAACCAGAGAGCCAGTCTCTGCCCTCTTTTTTATTTTAAATCTCTGGCCTATAATTCCAAGTGCTCTGGAGGCGTTCAGCTTCTCTGCCAATCCTGTTTGCCATTACCTTGGGCAACCTCCTCCTCTGGCCCCTCCCTACCCTTCCCTAGTGATCTGATCAGATCTCTCTGTATCTAGTGGGGCAAATGCGTGTGTCTTTACTGTCCTACTGAATGAGTGTGAGATGGCACTGCATACAACTGTATCATTGTTTGTACCTATGGAATCATTGATGAAATATTTCGGTCTTTACTTCCACAATGCAGTATTTTCCCTTTGCATCTTAGGTTGTTGTAGATAATATAAACTAAGAAGAAATAAAAATATTACCTTTATTTGTAATACAGTCCTCCTTAAACATCATAATAGGTGATGATGGGTTACCAAACACATTCTATTCATACCCGGATTACTATTCCATGAAGTGGGGAAAGCTGGCTAAGGGGTGAGACCCAGGTGTTCAGGGTCAAGGTCACAGAGGTTGGTAGCCTCTGACCCTAGGTTATTATTTGCCAGAACTGATGTCCTGGAAGGGGTTCCAAGATCAAAGACAGAGTGAGACCATGAGGAGTCATCAACTGGGAGGTAAAATTAAAAATCAGACACAAGGTGCTGAGTTAAAGCAGGGAGGTAGAGGAACTTAGGAAGTCTAGAATAAGAAGCAAAATAAAGAAATTATGAGATGGTCAGTGAATCTCAAGTTTTAGGCAGCATCAGAATCACTTGGAGGGCTATTAAAAGAAGGAGCACTGGGTTCCACCTGTAGCATTCCTGCTTCTGTGGGTCTTGGGGGAGCCTGAAATGTACATTTCCATCAAGCTCCTAGATGATGCTAATGATACTGGTCTGCAGGTCCCACTTTGAGAATGGTGGTTCCAGTGTCAGCAGTGACTTTTAATGAGCTCCTGGAATAGTCTGTTGGGAGAGGTTAGAAAGGGTTGGGGACAGGCAGACAAATGTAACAGTTGGCTTTTTCCCCATTTTAATTGCCTTAAAAAAAAGTCAGATGCCCTAGTCAATTTTTGAGGATATAAGCCTCCTTCTGCATTAAAATGCAAAATAAGAACTTACATTTTTGCCATGTCAACATACATAGAAATTCTATGAAAAGTAAAATGTAGCATGTTTTTGTAATGGTCATACAGCTAGTTCAGAGCTCTAGTTAAAAAGTGTGCGTTCTGAAAATAAACTGCCTAGGGTCAAACCTTGATTCCACTACAGTTTTTCTGCCCTGAGATCACTAGTTTCTTAAATTCTTTGAGCTTCCTTTGTTAAAATATGGATATTATTAATTGCATAGGGTTGTTACAGGATTAAATGAAGTGGGGTATTTAAACTATTGGTGTGCCTAGCACATAATAAGTGCTCCATAAATGTTCGCTATTACTGGAACACCAAAGTAAATACCTTTATTCAGGAATATGACTTTGTATACAATACTTGGTAGTTATCTCAGGTTGAACTTGTTGTTTACTCTGTGTATCTACAATTCATTGTAACTCTTCAGCAAAGAATAACACTGAGTTGGCCTGAGGTTATCAATTACATGTAAACAATGTGATTCAAAAGCCAAAGTGGATTACAGATAGCAAAGAATCTAAGATTCCCTCTAGCAAATTTCAGACTAAGAAGGAAGAATATCTTCTATTGACCAGTAGTTAAGAGCAGCAGCTCTGGGACCAGATTGCCTGGATTTGCATTCTGACTCCACCCTTTACTAACTCTGTGACCTTGAATAAGTTACCTGATGTGTCTGTGCCTCAGAATCTTCATCTATCAAATGGTCAAACACCCACAGACACATTGTCATATTTAATAGAGTTTAGATTCTGTAAATGAAATGTGCAAAGTGTTTATAACAAATGATTTGCACAAAATAAGCACTCTAAAAGTGTTTGCTGTCATTGATATCTAGATTGTATATATGTAGATTTTTGCAGTATTTTGATTTTAAGGGAAAAAAATCAGAAAACAATATTTTTATTTCTTTACTTTTTGGCCTCCAGTTCAATATACTGGAACATGGGTCTGTGCTAACTTTATAAAACTGGAAACAAGTTTTTTATTAATAAACCTATACATGAGAAGGAAAGTCAATCCCACCAACCCCCACCACAGCTTTATTAAAAATATAACTGGTGTTTCATTTAAAGTGGAGTTAGTACTTTGAAGACAATCTAGTCTTTAATAATGTTCTAGAAAAAAAAAAAGAGGTCCTTTCTCGACTTGCAGAAATCTCTGCAAGTGCGTATGTAAAGGATGTCAGTGACTGTCGTTGACAAGTTCTGTGGTCTTCTGTGTGTTGACACCACTGTCTTCTCAGTCCTTGAAATCGCCTCTTTCTGGACAACTTGAAATATACATGGCATACTGTGGGCCCCTGCTTCCCTCCCAGACATCACTGTTCTCATTTCCCAGGCAAACCTTTTATCATTATCCCCTCCTGGATGTGTCCGTCTGCACCTACACCCTAGCCTCCCTTGTGCATACTTCCACAGAGGACTCCATAATCCCCAAGACTTCCTCTTTCCTCCCTAAACTGAGGCCTTATTTCTTCTATTCTCACGTGTCAGGTCTAGTGCTGTATTCCTAAAAGCCTGTTAAGCTTGCATTTGAATTTCTAATTGCTGCATTGAAAGCAAACTTACATTTCTTCAAAACCAGTTACCCTCCCCATGCTGCTGTGTATCAGTGTTACCACCCTGCACCAAGACCTTTGGATAAGCATGTTGCTCCTGCCTTCAACTCATTCCTATGGGTTTCTTTCTGAACTCCAAGTTCCTTTTGATTTCTTTTCCCTGGTCTGGACTTAGTGCTACCTGCCCTTCTAGGTTAGAATCTTCTTCTCTAGCAACTACATCATTTCTCTTTATCTGAGATTTTGCTTTCTACAACTTCAGTTACCAAGGGCAACTTTGATCCCAAAATAGTAAAAGGACAATTCCAGAAGTAAACAATTAAAGCATACATTTTACATTGCATGCCATTCTGAGTATCGTGGTGAAATCTCTGGTGTCCCACCCCATCCCACCCAGGATGTAACTCATCCTTTTGGCCACTGACTCCAAGCTGTATCTGCTCCCTGACCGTTGGTCAGGTAGTAGCCGCTGGGGTTATCAGATCAACTCTAGGTCTCACAGTGCTGTTGGTCAAGTCACCCTTACTTTACTTCATAATGACCCCACAGTGCAAGAGTACAGATGCTGGCAGTTTGGATATGCTGAAGGGCAGCCATAAAGTGCTTTCTTTAAGTGAAAGGTTAAAGTTCTCGACTTAGAAAGGACAGAAAAGAAGTCATGTACTGAGATTGCTAAGACCTACAGTAAGAACAAACGTTATATCTGTGAAATTGTAAGAAGGAGAAAGAAATTTGCGCTGGTTTTGCTGTTGTACCTCAAACTGCAAAAGTTACAGCCATGGTATGTGGTAAGTACTTAGTTAAAATTTTTCAAAAAGCATTGAATTCATGGGTGGAAGACCTGAGCAGAAAAGTGTTTCAATTGGTGGCAACATGTTGCACCAGAAAGCATTGAGTCTACACAGAGACTTCAGCAAGGGATCCCCTAAAACCAGTGACCACATTCGTATAACTTTTATTATGGTATATGATTGCAATTATTCTATTTTATTATCAGTTATTGTTGTTAATCTCTTACTGTGCCTAATTTATAAATTGAACTTTACCATAGGCATGTGTGTGTAGGAGAAACACAGAGTGTATGTAGGTTCCATACTGCCCCATTTCAGGCACCCCCTGGGGGTCCTGGAAAGCATCTCCTGCAGATCGGGGAACTAATCCCCTCAGACACAGTCCCGCTGCAGGTGCTCTCGTTCCAGTTCACCTTTCACAGTACTGAAAGGCTAATAATACTCCTTTCAACAAACCTTTGAGCCTTTCCAGAGGTTTCTTGTTTCCACTTATATCAAGTGCAGACACATTTGCCCGACTTCAGCTATTTCTCTAGTTTGCCTTTAAAGCACACAGCCCCCGCTCCCCACATGGCCTGCTTGGACAGCGCTCATCCTAGTCCTCTGACTGTGATCCTGTGCACACACCTTGTACTCACCATGCCAGCCCTGCAGCCCTCCCGGCTGCAGATCAACATTGTGTGTACACTCAGCACTTGTATTACTTTGTGCCTTGTTCACACTGCGTGGTACGCATCAACTTTGTTTTTCATGTCTTTAAAGACATGTTCTGTAAACATTCTTAAATTATATTTGAATGTAACAGTATCTGGAACAGTAAATATATAAAATTAAATAAAAATTAAATAAAAACACTGAATATTACCCTGAAAGAGACCAAAGAAAAAATGTGCTCCTCAATCTTGTTATTTTACAAATGAGAAATATGAACACATGAGATGAGATATTTTAAAATTTGATAGTTATATTTTTAGATTTTTGGTTATCTTCTACTCATGGCACAAGGCACTCAGTTGCTATTTACATAATTGATAAAGTTTTATTTTAGAATCAATCTGCTTTTGATTAGAGAAATTACAAGTAAATAGTACTTGGAGGTAAGAAAATATGGCAAAAATCTGAAAGTAATAATCAAGATATAGAAGGGTTGAAAATAATGCAGTGCATCCCTTAGAGTCTGTGCTTAATTGTTTGACTGACTGGTTGTTGACTGACTGGTTGGTAGCACACAGCTATCTCCCCTAGCAAACAGCCTTCAGACATTTACTAAATGAGCAGACAAGGAAGTTTCATGGCTACATTTTCAGCATAAGGTCAAGGGAAGAGAAGAGTAAAAGGTCAACTGGGGAAACTCTTCCTGGCACCTATGAGGCTATCTTTAGCTGAGCTCCCCGGAGATGGTGGCATGCCTGCTGAGCCAGAGCCCTAGTCTGTGGCAGGGAGGGTGGACTTCCTTTAGCCACCTTCACTCTTCCTAGGACTCTCTCTCCTTCACAAAGTTTAACTGGGCAAGTGCAACATTTTAAACACAGAATGAGTCAAAAAAAAAAAAAAAGGGTGAAATTCCCATTATGCACCAGAACATTTGTAAAAGAAAGAGAGACTTCACATTTCACATGCTGATTCATTGTTTATTCCTCTGCTCTTATTTTGGAAACTTTAAGAGCCACCCTGAGCAGCCCAACTTTCAGTGGTTTCCACCAGCAATTTAGGTCTTCCTGACCAGGCTCACTGAATTATAGGCCCCAAAGTAAATTCTCTGCAGGGAAACAGAAATAGACTGTGGCTGGAGATCTATTTGGGCAGGAGGTGGAGGGGGGCAAGCTAAAAAGCCAGCATCTGAAGTGCAAAGAACTCTGGGTATTAGGAGAAATGAAAAAAATGGATCCACTGTGCAATGTAATTCTGATATAAACTAGCTAGAATTAGGTCATCTCACAAGTTAAGGGCACAGTCCCTGCAAGTTTGGGGGTTCCCAGACCACCACACTTCTGACCAACTAGCTACAAACTCAGGGTTTCCCACAAACCCCTCAGGCTTGAGAATTTGTTAGTGTTATTGTAGGAAATGTCCAAACCTGTAGAGAATTATTATAGAATTTTATCTGAGCCAAACTAAAGATAAGCTGGGAGCAAGCTCTCAAATGCTCTGGGAATAATGGTTTTGCAGCTGCCCACTATGACTTGCCCACATAGGAATTCATAATCGTGTCATTCTGCGAGGTCACTTTCTGTAGAATTCCCATTTTTTCATTCACACTAAAAAAACTCATAGAACTTAAAAAGCACTACAGTTAAAATTATAGTTTGACTAAACAGGGTACAAATCAGAACCAGCCAAATAAACATAGGTGACAAGTAAGTCTGGAGGGTCCCAAGCATGAAGCTTTTGTTTCCTCAGGAGAGGTCACCTTCCCAGCACATCAGTGAGCATCACCAATCAAGAAGCTTACCCAAGCCCCAGTGACCAGAGTTTTTAGTGGGTTTTATTCTGTAGGCTGGGTTGATTGAATCATAAGCAATGTGATTAAACTCAATCTCCAGTGCTCCTTACCTCCAAGGATGTTGGGAGGTCAGTCAATATGAAGGCTCAAAGCCCACACTCTCTAATCACATGTTGGCCTTTCAGTTGTGGCTGGTGCCCATTCTACAACTACTTAGGGATCCCCAGTAGATCACCTCATTAGCATAAACTCAGGTATGGTCCTAGGGGTCTATCATGAAAAAGAGCACTTCTTTTTTTTATTCTTAAGGGTTTTTTTAAAAGATTTTATTTATTTTTAGAGAGGGAAAGAAACATCAATGTGTGGTTGCCTGTTAAGTGCTCCCTACTGGGGACCTGGCCCACAACCCAGGCATGTGCCCTGACCGGGAATCAAACCAGCAACCCTTTGGTTCCCAGACTGGCACTGAATCCACTGAGCCACACAAGCCGGGCAGAACACTTCTATTACTTACAAAATTCTAAGTGTTCAACAGTTCCCTCTCAGGAACCCAAAGAAAGACCAAACAAATTCGTTATTATACAACACAGAAAGGAGAGTATGAAATGGACTTATTTTAAGTCATGAAAAACTAAGGCAAATACATGATTTTTCTGAAAAGGAAACCACTGAAAAACATCACTTCAATGTAAAATATATTGGTCATTAAACACTATTAAACCTTTTTTTGAGAGAATCTTCATTAAAGCTGGGGGACAGTGAAACAAAGAAGGCCTACGGACAGAAGAAACAACAGGAGAGAGCCCAGGTGGGCCTGTTTGGCTCCCTAGAAATGTTATAGGAAAGAAGGAAGCCAAAGTGGGTCTGCTTTTACTGGGAAGTCAGAGGACTTCCCACTGGGAATTCAGAGGAAAGGCAGCCTTGGACAGCTTCTGGGGGATTAGCCCAGGATGAGATGCTGCTGACCACTGCTCCCTTGATTACAACTCTCATGGGGTCCCTAGAGTTTAGGAGATGCACCCCTGTTGGGGAAGGAGAGGGGGAAGGGAAAGGACAGATGTGCTCCCAGAAAGGAGAGCCAGTGTCCACTACAAGATTATTTAAAATTTGTTTTCCACTCACTTGTTCATTCATTCAGCAGTACTTATGGACTATCTACCTCCTATGCTAATCAATGAGGATATACTGTTACCCTGTCACTGTAAAAAAATTTTTTGTCTATACTACATTGAAAAGAGGAAGGATAACTATTTGAAATTATTTTATTTTAATTCCAGTTGAAATGAACCTTACTTCAGAGATAACTGTTATTTTTTGCTTTTCAAGCATGATGTCAAGAGAGCCCCACAAATCTAAAATATTTGGCATCTAGTCTAGATTTATAAGGAAATTGGGAATGTGGGGGATAATAGAAGAAATATGTATGTTGTTTGTTTAACCAGAAGGCTACCATTTGGTCTTGTTTTTAAAGAAAATCAAGAAGCGATTTGAAATGTGATTTGTTTTAAACTGTTCTTTTTTTTTTTTTTTTTTTTGCTTTCCTGTAATTGGAGCAACATACTAATTTCTACAAGTTGTGACTACTAACAGAGAGCAATCACCTCACAGACTTGTACCGAAGAGACGAAACCATCCAGGTGACAGGAAATGGCCACGTGCAGAGTCCCCGCTTCCCCAACAGCTACCCCAGGAACCTGCTTCTGACATGGTGGCTCCATTCCCAGGAGAAAACAAGGATACAGCTAACCTTTGACAATCAGTTTGGATTAGAGGAAGCAGAAAATGATATCTGTAGGTAAGTGAAGAAAAAAACCATTTTAGAGGGCTCTTCCAAGGTGAGAAAAAGATGAATTTAAAAACATCATATTAAACTTCTCTTTGGGCCCTTTGGGCCCTTTGGACCTACTCAAAATGCACCACTTATTTCTCAAAAAGTCTTATGCCAGTCCTAGCAGACAAAATAAACTGGAGCATAGACAGCTGCTGACTAACAGAAACTCACTTTCACACCTGTCAGAGCCAGGCTGCATGACCTCCAGAGAAAGAGGGAATCTGGAGGCATCTGTCTTGGCCAGGCCTAGAGCAGCCTTTGTGAGCAGGTGGATACATCCATCATCCGAGATCACCTGCAGCCAGGTCTCGTGGCTCTGGTCTAAATCCACCTTGGACTTAAAGAGTGTACACCCTACTTGGCTCCAGGAACTAATCCAGACTATTGTAACCTATGTGTAGCAGTAATGGTTTCCCCAGACTCCCCTCGGAGAGGATGATAGTGAGGACCTATGGTGTTAGGGCCTTACCCCTAAATCATAGTTTTAAGGCCTCAGGTATGTGTAAAGGGGAAGGGAAGGCAACCCCAGGGTCTGTGTGCTCCTCGGATTGTCAGTGTCCTGTAGTTTCTCAGTCACATTAGAAGATGAAAACCATTTCTGATAATCTCCCTTTTTGGCATATTGATCAGAGAGGACCCTGGCTGTTGTTTTCTGAATTGTCTGTTCACAGCATCTTATTCACTTAGTTAGCATGTATAAGACTTGGGGAGAATTTTTTTTCTTTTCTCTACTTAACTGCACATACTTGTTCTGCATTGTCAATGAACTACTGAACTGCTAAATTCTTTCAGCAGGTTTATTTTCCTTTGAATAATAAAAAGAGAGTGCCTCAAATTTGACTGTCCTTTGTTGCATGATTATTATGCTGACAGCTTTGATTATCTTGCTTTTTTTTTTTTTTTTCAAGAATAACAGTAGTGACTGTTACTTTCTGGAACCATAGAGGGTGATGTATGCCAGAAAACATACAAATATATGCAGGAAGAGCAAATCAGTATTTACAAAGAGAATAAACTAGAGCAGATCTTGTGCCTTTTCAACCTTGAAAGAGAGAACTAATTTTCTGTTCCGGAAAAAAAAAAAAAGAGATTGTGGGAAAAAATTCACAGCACTATTAAAAGATAGTTAAAGGTGATGACACAGGATAGGGGAAGCCAGGTCTTCACTGCTGAGTAGGGCTTTTGATTCTGGTAGTAAGTGAGCTCTTTTGGCTGCTAGCCTTAAAATGGAAGAGGAGGTTAGGATGTTTTTGACCTCACTACATCAAATCTACCTGCTTTTCAAAATTTATGAAGAGAGTTAGAGGAGTAAGAGGTGGAAAGAGGAGAGAAAAAAGGGAAAGATACAGGTCTGAGACTTGCCTCAGAACTCTCCCCAAGAAACAAAATGGTCTGTTCTTGACATCAGACACAGAGTCAGAGTTATACTGATGATGTGTTTTTTAAAAAGCAAAAATGGCTGATTGACTTATTAACAAAATTTCAAGTATATCCTGGCTTTGTGCAGTAAGTATGATTTACATGTATTGTATATAAAATGAAACACAATTATTTTCTACCATCTGTTCCAAAGCCTCCTTGATGTTTACACTGTAATATTTTATTGCGTGAGTAATGATTCTTTATGAGTGCTTTTCACCTTCTAAGTACCATATAAATGTTAAGTAATTAGTTTATACAGCACCCAAAAGATAACCAGCTGGTAAAATTGTATCAGCCTTCTTACTCTGCTCATAAGGAAACTGAGGCAAAGGACATAAAGATATTATAAACCACTGTCAACAAAATTTAATACCCATATTATTACTTTTACCTCCTTAGATTAACCTGCCCAACCCAACAAGAGCTCTGAGATGCATGGGTACAACCCATAAAGCCATACTAGATTTTTTTTTCATATGTAGATGTGATGTTTCTCATACTGATTCCTTTTGGCAATTGTGGCAGAAAAATATAAAATGTCTGCGAGACTACTTCTGTCACCATAAAGGGACCTGGACCAAGTCTGTTCTGCCCTGGCACAGTCTGAAATGTGGAGTTTCTTAATTTCATCCAGGAAAGATTTCATGATACGAGTCCAGGTGATTTTG
The DNA here is from genome assembly GCA_004027475.1 of Anoura caudifer. Lineage (NCBI taxonomy): Eukaryota > Metazoa > Chordata > Mammalia > Chiroptera > Phyllostomidae > Anoura > Anoura caudifer. The sequence goes on from PVKU01006201.1 coordinate 93,570, forward strand.
AGAGTACATTTATTAAAGCTGGGGCAAGTGAAACAAAAGAAGGGCTTAAGATAGAAGAGGCAACATCATAGCAACAGGAGTGAGCCTAGGTGGAGCTGCCTTGGCCCTTTACAAAGAAAGTGACAGATGGAAAAGAAGTAAGGCAGCTATACTGTGTGGACTCAGGAAAAAGTTGCAGAGGCAAAAGGAGGGCCCTTGGAGACAGGTTCAGGGGGCTAGTCAGGGTGACCTGCCACTGCCTACTGATCCCCTGGTTGCAAGCTCCTGGGAACATTTGGAACTTAGAAGAAAGAAAGCAAAGATACACACCTGTAGAAAGAAGGAGTAGGAAAGTGCAGACATGTCTAAGAGAGTGCACAATGTGTCCTTTGTCTTAAGGGCTTTTGTTTTCTAAGTGTAGAAATTTTAGGGGAGGTTTCATAGGAGGATCTCAATAGAATACTCATAAGCTTTTCAGGTGCATCCTTTGATATGTTGATGCATCAAAATGAGCTTATAAAGGGATCAGGGTCATGCTCTGGTCAGTTTCACCTTCAAAAAATGTCATTGCAGAGGGTCCGGACAGGATCAAGGCGGTCAGCCCTGGTATGATCTGGAATGTGTAAACCATTTGCTACTAAGTGTCCTTGGTTAGAGAAGATAAGACCTTGCAATGTATTGATATGATCTGGTTGTAAATTGCTCTGCTGTTTAGTTATCTATCTCAGTTTCCCCATTCCATTTGCTAAGGAATTTTCCTAGCATTTTATTAACCTATTTTACTGTGTCTGTTCACCATGAATGCTTATCATTTGCATTGAGAACTCATCTGGGAGACGTAGAATGGATGAGTAAGACACTGATGCCCAGAACCAAAAGGCAGATAGTTCTTCAGTTCATCAAGTACAATGTTCCACAATCTTGGACATTCTGAAAATAGAATTAATGATCCTTACAAGATACAGACTCTGTCACTGAAGATGTCTTACAATGTGATGGCAAAGTGGGATGGAATAGAGGCATCTCAAGGACCAAACGGTTATGGAATATCCAAAGAGGTCTTTCTGGTTTTCCTTGATCCTGACATTCTGTTTCCCTGACCGACACCAAAGAGGAACTTTTAGTCTTAAGTCATTCACACCCTGGTTTAACCAGCCCAGATATTTACAGTAGTGGTTAGCAAACATCTCTGCTCAATTCATATGCTTTCCGTTGTGATAAAAGTAATATTTTATGATATTATCCTTTCAAAAGACAGTTTCCAAAAAAGAGTTAGTTATTTATTTCATGTGATGAAGTGCCGATTCTATATGCTATACAGACACAGGTCTTCCTTTTTAAAGAAGGTATAGAGTGTGGTAAATTAATTCAAAATGGAAATTTGTTTGAAAAACTTTATATATTAAATATTTGGACATATAATTAGAGCTACATCTCCTTTGATATGATGATAGATTATAGCTATTAGTTTTTGCAGGAAAGTCTTGTAAACCAGATGCTCAGAAAGTGGCCTGTTTTGATTATTAATGATTTGGGAACAGTCATGGCAAATGTGTGTGAAGGTTTTTTCAGAACAGATTGTGGAGGCTTGGATTTGGAAAACCTAATCCAAACACTAGCTTCACTTTAAAAATGTCTATAGTTTAGCCAGCCCCCAGGACCCATGGTGACTGTCATGGCTGATGCTGGTTTTCCACTGGGTATTGCTGAGCACACACCTGTGGGAGCCCCTGAGTAGTCAAGATGGAGGCAGCAGTAAACATGGCTCACCTCCTCACACAGCTACATCAAAATTCCAACTAAACTACAGAACAACCATCACTGAGAAACAGTCAGAAAGCAAGTCGAATGGTAGTCTCAAAACTACAAAACTAAAGAAACTGCTATTCATCCAGGCTGGTAGGAGATGTGGAGATGCTGAGATACAGAATGGGCTGATCCCAAACCCACATATGGTAGATAAAAATTCAGGATAGATATCTGTGCAGCGAGAGCTCCCAGGTCTATACCAAGTCCCCCCAGTCCAGGTTTTCAGCAACAATCCCAGTGCTAGGAAGATAAGCCCCCATAACTTCTTCAAACTGGCTGCAAAAACCAGCCACTTTGAATTGGTGAAAGGAACCATTATAGTCCCAAGTAGTTGGGAGTAGTGTAGTTCCCCTTACAGGGCCCAAACATGGACTCACACAGACTCACTCACTCTGAGCTGCAGCACCAGGGCAGCAACTTACAGGGCACTAGTGATATGGGGAGGAACTTAAGTGTCTAGCATCAGGGTGAGAGCTGAGGGACAGCTTTCTCCCAGACAGAAAAGTGGGTAGAGACCATCGTTCCTTTTCTGAGCCCTTCCCATACAGAGCCACAGAGCTGGCTGGCTGGAGCCATTATCTGAGACTCCATCAACCTGGCTCACACAGTTTACTCCACCCTGGGGAATCCCTGAGAGACTGCCCCACCAAACTTACAGCCAACCCAAGCTGTTAACAGTGACATTTCCAAATGAGTGTATGGTCTCAACACAGACTGAATTCATATCTTCTCAAATCCCTTCAAACAAGCAACAACTAGCCTCAGAGAGCCCCCAGCCACCATACTTTTGGCTAAGTGGCCCTAGACCCCCACCGAAGAGCAGCCAGCTTTGGATCACAGTTTGGTTCTCCTGGGAACCTCTAATCCCAGCACAAGTCTCAATCATACACAGATTGTTTTGTAGCTCATGTTGAGTGGACCCAGGTAGAACACAGGTGAAAGCTGCCCTTGACCTGCACCACATGGGATACCCCAGAGACTGCTCACCCAGTAGACAGCTACAGACTACATCAGAACACATGGTTGTGTGCATCAGAACACAACCATTCTACTGCTGCACAGCTGATCCTCCACAGAAGGTGGAGGTTGGTGGTCAGTGGTCACAGACAGTCCTTGAAGCTGACTGGCCTGGCTAAATCCTTCCCACTGACCTGCCAGCAGCCATCAAGGCTCAACTACAAGAGAAAGGTATATTCAGCCTGGAGGGAGGAAATATCTGGAGTACCCTGCTTTGTGATAGGAGAGGCTACGCCATTGGACCCTATAAGACACCTACTACATTAGGCTATGCTACCAAGACAAGGAGTGATAGCAGCTCTACCTAATACATAGAAACAGATACAAGGAAGCTAGAAATGCGAGAAGACAAAAAAACATGGTCCAAATATAGAACAGATCAAAACTCCAAAAAAAAAATTAAACAAATGGAGATGAGCAATATATCAGATACAAAATTCAAAACATTGGTTATAAGGATGATCAAGGAACTTAGTGAATACCTTAACAGCATATAAAGACCCTGGCAGAAATAAAGGATATACTAATTGAAATAAAGAACAATTTACAGCAACTTGACAGCAGAATAGATGAAGTCAAGAATCAAAGCAAGGATATGGAACATTAGGAAACAAACAACAACAACAACAAAAAAAAAAACCCAGCCAATCAGAACAACAAGAAGAAAAAAGAATTAAAAAAAAAAAAAAGAAGATAGTGTAAGGAGACTCTGGGACAACTTCAAGCATTCCAACATTCACATCATAGGGTTACCAGAGGAGAAGAGTAAGAGCAAGTAATTGGAAATCTGTTTGAAAAAATAATGGAAGTAAACTTCCCTAATTTGATGAAGGAAATAAACATACAAGTCCAGGAAGCACAGAGAGTCCCAAACAAGATGGATGCAAATAGGCCCACACCAAAACGCATCATAATTAAAATGCCGAAGGTTAAAAATAAAGAGAGAATCTTAAAAGGAGCATGAGAAAAACAGTGACTTACCTACAGGGGAGTTCCCATAAGGCTGTTAGCTGATTTTTTCAAAAGAAACCTTGTAGGCTAGAAGGGATTGACAAGAAATATTCAAAGTCATGGAAGTAGGGACCTACAGCCAGGATTACTCTACCCAGCAAAGCTATCATTTGGAATCAAAGGGCAAATAAAGAGCTTACCAGAAAAGCAAAAACAAAGGAGTTCATCACCAAATCACTATTATTTGAAATGTTAAAAGGACTTATTTAAGAAAAAGAAGATCAAAACTATGAACATTAAAATGGCAATAAATATATGTATATCAGCAATTGAATCTAAAAAACAAACTGAGCAAACAAGAAGAACAGAAACAGAATCATGGATATGGAGAGCATTTTTATGGCTGCCAGATGGAAGGGGGTTTGGGGGTGTGGGTGAAGAGGTAAAGGAATTAAGAAGTACAAATTTGTGGTCACAGAATAGCCATAGGGATCTAAAGAACAGGACAGGAAATGGAGTAGCCAAGGAACTTATACACATGACCCATAGACATGAACAAAGGGGTCAGAATTGCCTGAGGGAATGGGAGGTGCTGAGTGGGGACATATAGGGGTAATATTGGGATAATGGTAACAGCACAATCAATAAAATATAATTTAAAAAATAAAATAAAATGTCTGTAATTTATAATTTTTATTTCATCTGGTAGGCCACATACCAGATGTATGTGATAAAAAAATCATATACAGTAGTTTTACATTCTTGAAGGAAGTATGAATTTCGAAGTCTACTTTAATCAGCATTTTTTATTTTTGTTAAATTAATACTAGGTATGATTTCGTGGAAGTTGAAGAAATATCTGAAACCAGTACCATTATTAGAGGACGTTGGTGTGGACACAAGGAAGTTCCTCCAAGGATAACATCAAGAACAAACCAAATTAAAATAACATTTAAGTCTGATGACTACTTTGTGGCTAAACCTGGATTCAAGATTTATTATTCTTTTGTGGTAAGTACCTTACCCACATTGTGATTAAAAGAAGACCCTGGTTTCATAAAGTATAGTGATTATTTTCTATGATTAAATATAGTGATGTGAGAGTGAATGAACTTTATTAATTCCCATTGCTATATTTTGTTCCTGCCTGTGGCCAAAACATTAAGGCCTTTTTTTTAGTAAGGAATACTATTTTGGATCTATTAAGTCAACTCTTAGGCCCAGACGTTTTGAAGGAAATATGGTATATAGAAGTAAAATAATTTATGATAAAGCAGGTACCATATTATCTTTAATTCAACTGAAGCAAGAAAAATGTATAGCCAAATAGAAGGTAAGTGAAACTTGAACATCTTTGTTTTGAGAAGTTGCCTATATATTTCAATCACAGAAAAAAGTCCTGTTAATTTTAGTTTAAATTATCACCCAAATTTGGAAGGGTCTATGTTATAACTATAAGGCCTAAGTTTGCAAGCATCTTGAAGATCATAATGGTTCTATTAGAAAATATTTAACCTCTTATTGAGTCAAAATAGACATTGTAGTTAATTCTCCTTGTTGGGGCACACACAATCGCAGTCACTTCTTTAGTTAATCAGTCATTCATAAAACAATATAAAGTTGCTGACATCTTACAGTTGCAGTAGATAGAAAGGTAAGTAGGAGAGACAGGGTTCTTGACCTTCTCCTGTAGCTAATAGTTTGATAGAGAGAACAATTAGAAAGGGGAAACAACTGAGAGTGATGAATATTAAGACAGAAGTACTGGGTGACATACGTCAAGTCCAGGCATACATCAGAACAGTTTTGCCTATGTAATATCTTAAATATACCTGAATCCTTTAACTGGGCATAGCATATTGTCTTTTGTTTTCTCAACATTTTTCTTCACTCTTATTCACTTTGTTTTTATCCCTTTTCAAAATGTGGATACCAAAATAGACCACAGTACTGTAAATGGAATAAATTTGTGGTTTTTTCTCTTGTGAGTCACATTTAGAATAAAAATAAATCTTGGCTTTTTAAACGAATGGCTTTTTTGTTGTGTGTTATTGGGAGTCATGGAATACTAAATGACTTCTACATCAGAACATTGTAAATGAAGAAAATGCAAATGATGATGCTGGTTCCAGTTTTAATTTGGAAATAATCCATCAAGCATGATTTACATTATTTCAAATTCATAGAATGCCACTCAGCATTAAAACTGAAGTGTGAACCTTTGGTATCTACATTTCTTTGCCTTTTAATGTGCTCATGGATGCATCCATTTTCAATTGTTCAAGGTCAAAACCGGCTTGACAGGTTGGAATGGTTATGGATAGGCTTAATGAAGGAACTTCCCCCCCCCTTTTTTTCAAGTGCTATTACTATGAGTGTATATACCTTTTTGTGAAGCTTTGGTTGTGACTAAATTGAATGACCCATAAGTCAGTTTGAAACAGCCCAACTGTAATACAATATCTTTAAGGCAAAATAATTTCTTTTTATAGAAAAGAGTACACAGTACATGTGTAAATTTGGGGAGGGAAGCAAAAGCTTGAGGTTTTTTGCATTATGGGGGAGGCTTACCATTTCTAGGCAATGTTAAGTGGAATGTTGTGCAGTCTCTGTGGTTTGAATGTAAACTACTTGGCATCACTCCACTCAGTCACTCATTCACCTCCACCAGTACATTCAGTTGTGAGTTTTAGAAATGATGGCAGTCACAACTTTTTTTTTTTATTTCCCTACTGGCCACTTGGTCTACATTCATCAAGAATAGTTCTGGGCTCTCTTTTCACTCCTAATAGGCTTCTGGCACTATATGATCAATTAGGTTCAAAGTGCTTTGGTTGCTGAATTCAAGAGTTAGAATGAGCTTAACTTTCAGGTGTGTATAAATTCCAAATCTGCATGATTTTTTGATAAACCTCTTCCATTTGAGTCTTGCTCCACAAGAATGGAAGGTTAATTATGGCTTGGCTGATGTGTGGGGAAGATCATGAACAGCATGAGTTTGAACTTCAGCTCTGTTGTTTACTGGCCAAGGGCTCAGTGTTTTCATCTGTAAAATATCTTTGGCTTTTCTTGTTGCCATTATCATTGCTATTGTTATTAACATGCCAGGCAGCAAGTGAACCTGCTGGCCGAGCACAGAAGACCCAGTTGTCAGTGTGTGCATGTGCGCATGCACAGACACCTCTGAAGCGATTCACTTCTTCATCCATGAGAGAAACCTTTAATTGTATATTGTAACAAATACAAAAAAAACTGTGTGTGTTTAATAGAAGGCACTTTTTCAAAATTCAAAAATCAAAAATTAATACATTTCAAAGCTATTGAAAACTTTGCTTTATAAACAAGCTAGTTTATTTTAAGGTTGAAATCAGCTAATAACCATCATAAAATCTTCCTAAAATTAAAAAAAAATACAATGTTACCTAGCCAGTTACTTTAACTGTATGTTTCTGCAGTTTGAATTAACTTCAAGTGGTACAATTAGATTTCCATTGAGATTAAAACTCTGCATGAATCAGGGTTTTGCATTATAAATAATTATGTAAAATAAAAGAAAATAGGAAAGAAAAAGAGAAGGAAAAAACTAGAACTGAAGGGTTGGATAAGATCATATCTCAATTACAGCAAATTTTGCAGATTCTAATGGTGTTTCTCTAAAACTTAACAGTTGGGGAAACAAAAGCATGGCAGGCAAGACATCCGCAGTCACTGACACTGAATTCTGAAAGACAGCCAGAGAGCGAAGGACGACCCCATTCACTGTCTCTGTAAAATGTGTGAGAATTCCACCTTTAGTTGCAGAGTCAGGTTAAAGTAGGTGAATAATTGGAGCATCCACTGGTGTTGCAGCCACTTCAGCCAGGACTGTAATAGAGTCAAAGCTAGTCAATGTGAGGGTGGGGATCCTTACAGCAGAATCTGTTTACCTCAGTTTCTTTCTTTCAAAAATATCCTACTGGAGGTTGGGTGCTATAGGATCTGCAATTTGTAATTTAAATGCCTGCTCTGAGGCAGACCAGCCACAATCCTGGAGATATGGTGCACAGTTTCTGCCCTCAGGGTCTTGCATGGTAGTGGGAGGAAACAGACAGTAAACATGTAAGTAAACAGGGAAGTAAGTACTTCTATATAAACAAATTATTTGAACTTCAGTAAAAGCTAGGAAGAAGATAAAAGAGAGTAGTGTGATGAAGAATGCCTGGGAAGGGGCTCACTCCAGCTAGACAGTCAAGGGAGATCTGTGTGGCAACACTGAGTTGAGACCTGAAGAACTGGAAAGAGGCACGCATGAGAAGCTATGAGAGAATGGTGCTTCAGACAAAAGAACTGCAAATACTAAGACCTTAAAAATAGAAAGGAGATCTCTTTCTTTTGAAAGTAATGTTTTTTTTTTTTTGATGGCCCAGGACTTAGGCTGCTGGAAGAAAGCAGACATGAGAAGGAAGTAGAACAGTACCTAACTACTCTCTCAGTCCAGAGTGAGAAAGGAGATTTCTTGTCTTCATTTCAGCACATTCCTATTTGGAGGTATCTCTCAAGTCTTTCAGTACTGAGACCAGGTAAACTTTTTTAGATATCTAAATACAGAGGGTCAACTGAGGCCAGATACTAAGAAAGCATCAGTAAAATATCAAATGAAGTGCAGGGCAGAAAGAAAACCAGGAAACACAGTCAGGGTCAGACAAGAAGAGAGCAAAGCAAGCAGAGCACAAGAGGCAAATGCATGCTCAAGAATTCCTAAGGAAGCATTGTTGCATTGGGCTGCCAAATTAGTTAACTAGCCTAAGAGCTCCAAATGGTGTTGGTTGAAGCACTCATTCTTAAGGACAGAGTCTCATTGCTGCAGCATTTTATTGGCAAGGGTAGATAAGTGTTCTTATTTAAAATTTTACAAATGTCCTAACATTTTACCACTTACAGAGACCATTTTGATGGACTATGGGATCTTGTAAGGTAGATTTAGCAAATCAGTTATTTTAATCAAATTACATTCTAAAACCCGAAAACATAATGAGAACTTTAATAGAGTTCATAAGATAGGTAAGTGGAAATTTTAATACAGACCTGAAGCAAAAAATAATTTGACAAAGAGTATAGCTAGTCTACAAGCAAATGGTAGTGGGCTCTTGCAAGACTTGCAGGTAGGGAGCAGAAGGAGAGGAAGAGGGTAAAAAAGATTAAGGAGGAAGGAGGAGGCAAGAAAGTGAGGTGCAATGAAATCCCATGATAATATTATTTGGCCCTGTCTGATCAGGGCATTTGTTTCAATGCATTAGTCAATGGACTTTTTACAGTGTCTGTTGTGTTCCATGTGCTGTGATAAATATTGGATATAGGGTAGTGAGCAAAACAGCCAAGGTTCCTGCCGTACAACTTATAATTTTGTAAGTACAATCTTAATGATGGTAATGTTGATGATGAGGATGATAATAAAATATACAAGGGGGACCCCCCCAAAACACAGAATTATCTTCTGGAGGGCACACCCCTTGTAGTACAAGCTTCCCCTGCTGGGGGAGTCTTTTAGGAACCCATCTATATCAGTGTACCAGCTGGCATTTTTGTGAAAGGCTGCATTTGGCTTCAGTAAATTTTTTAAAAGACTCTTTCAATACATTTCCCCATTTCATGATGGGTGATTTACCAGCACACCTGCCCATACTGAGCTGAGTGTTCAGCAGTTTTGGACCAAAGATGGCATGACCCCCCTGCCCCACCCTCCCTATTCACCCAGTCTTGTCCCAAGTGATTTTTTTTTTGTTTGTTTCCCCAGATGAAAAATGTCCTCAAAGGGAAATGTTTTGTTTCTCTGGATGAAAAAAGTCCTTAAATAGAAACATTTTGCTGATATGGAATAGGTGAAAAAATAAGTGGCAATAGCACTAGAGGAAATCAAAATCTATGAGTTCAAAAACTGTTTTGAGTAGTAGAAAGAAATGGCTTGATAGGTATATTGCATCAAATGGAGAACACTCTGAAGGTAACTGAAATTTAAACATGTAAGAATAAATACACGATTTTTTATAAATAAATTCTGGTTTTGGGGGAGGCCCCCTTGTATAGCATCTAAACCTTTAGGTTTTGTGAAGTTTAAATGTATGGGGCAATGTATGTGAATGCAGTGCCTGTGGCTACTGAATTATGCATTGTATATAGACTGGCTTAAAAATATATATAGAATTTAGAGCTTCAGCATCTTAAAGATTTAGTGTCTAGGCCAACTCTCTTATTTTACAAGTGAGGCAATAAACACAGGTTAGTGGCTGTATAAATAACACAGCGAACCCAGATTGGTTATGAGTTTTCCTGTGGTCAAAAAGCTCATGTATACATGTTATCCATGAGATACAAAAGCTGTGTATCAGCTCCAAAAAATACAGCATATCTAAGATTTTATGTAAAATTTCAGGGACTCCCCTGAATCTCATTTATGATGTCCTACATGTCCCCTTAAATGCAATTAAGAACCCCACACATATTGCCTCTGCATGTTATCTGACTTTGGAATGTTTTCTGCAATGTTGACTACTCCTTTCCAACACAAGCATGTGTTTGAAATGATACCTTACTACTGCAATTAATTTCCCTCATAAACCTCATGTGCTAATCATATGAGCAGACAACTCCCACATACTAAATTAACAGGCTTCTATCTTTGAGAGGGATGCTGTTTAATGGCATTTGGGCAGTCCAGTATCCTGCTTATTTAGTATTTAATTATAGGGACATGCTACAAGTAAACTTTTATCCTTGAAAACCAGGAAGATGGAATAATTTTGAATGAGTGTGTCTGTTTATATACAAAAAACTTGCTATAACTATGGTCTTTGATGTACTAATATTTTGGTAGATCAAGAAAATGAAAATAAATGAAGGAAGAAGGCTATTTGACTTTATTAAAAAATGGCTGGCATAAAGGAATGCCTAAGACAGCAATATTTCTTTCTTTAAAAATTATGAAGTGAACTTTAGTAAAAAAAATCTCTACCTAATGTTCACTTATGAATTCAACAGGTATTTCCGTAAACTTACTGTAGATAATAAGAAGAAATTGATAGTCCTGTGAGGGAGAAACAATTTTAAAACTCTCTGAATTACAGTGATAAATTGTGAATGTTATATTCTAGGCACAAAAGGAAGAGAGATACTTAACCTCACAAAGATGGAGATTGATGGTGTAAGGGAAGAAAAAAATATATTGTTCCCTCTACCCTCTTAGTTTCTGTCTGGAACCCTGCAAATTAGCAGGGTTAGACAAAAGGCAGGTTAACAAGTGAAACCAAACAGAAGTTTCTAAACATGCATCATCAACACACGGGAACACTCAGTGAGAGTGACTCAAAGCAGTGCTTAGAACTTGGGCTTATATAATATCTTAACAAAAGAATAATTTTTAGAGAAGTGACAAGACAAAGAAAAGGGACTTTGAGTTTCTAGGATAGCATGTTGTGGAAAAGTAAATAAATATATGGGGAACAAACAGAAGCCAAGGCTTAGTAAAGTTTGTTATGTGAATTTCTCTGGTGCCTCTGTAGGTGGAGAAGGGTCTAGAGTTGTCTGGTGATTAACTTCTATGCTTCCGGGTAAAGAGGGGAGGGGACTCCTTAACCAATGTGTGTACTCCTAGGTGGTTGTGGGGACAGCAGAGAGCTTTTCCTACGTCTGCTTCTTATCTGCCTTCAGCTTAAAATAATCCTATTCTGAAGTGACATATTTTGGACTAGTATTATTCATTACCCTTTATTGGACTGAGTCAGGGAGGAGAGATCAACCTGGAGAGAGTGCTGCCTAAATAAAGGCACAAAGTCAAAAAAGGAAGGCAATTCAGAATATCCTGATGAATAAAGTGTTTCAGGTTAAGGGTACTAACAACCACATGTTATCCTTTATTTTTGCTAGTAGAAAGGAGATATAAAAAGTCAAAAGATCATGAAAATAGCAGCTTTATTAATGGTGGTTCAAGAAATATCAATCTCAGGACTTTTGTAAAATAGAGTAGATAACTTTGCTGGGGCCCAAAGCCAAGTGGGGGTGTACTACCACAGTGATGCAATTTCAGACCCAAGGATTATTTTGAGGGATCTGAAGTCTAAAAAACAGACTAAGGATACAGTTACACACCCTTCTCACTGTATAGAAGATCACAGGTCTGGTCACAAACAATCATAGAATCAGGAGAGCCAAGGAGGGCAGCCAACTCCAAACCTATGCCTAACAGATGGACCCAGAAAGTAGAGAAAAGTCGACACTCTCCCCAGTGGTTGGAGTCAGAAGCAGGTAGGTCAGGAGAGAAATGCAGAAATGGGGTGGGTATAGAGGAAGGGAAGGAGGATGGAAGAAATGATGAAGGGAAGAAATTTATGATGAAAAAGACTAAAAAATGTTTGCTGATGCCTCCCTATCTTCAGGCTGAGGCAGGAATATGACAAAAGGGTTTTCTCCTATAGACAAGCCAAAAAAAAAAAAAAAAAGTTTGTGTGCTCGTAACATCTAAGCCCATATTGATTTTTATGCCTTTATTTTTCAATCAGTCATCTTTGGCAAAGGGCCTTGAGAACTTAATCCTGCTCACCTGTGGCTGTAACGGGAGCTAGTTGGCCTGCTCCATCTCTCTAAGAATCAGCTACTATGAGTGGGAAGTGGAAGATCCCCGGAACTTTGGGGAAACTCCAGTCTTTACTCTCAGGTGAAAGAAGGAATTAGAAATCAATCATAAAGACAAGACTCATCTAGCCTTGAAAATAACTTAATGTTCCCTTATCAGTAGGAATGTGACAGATTAAAGCTGACCTCTGTTCAATAGTGCTTCTTTCACCTGTGAGAAAATTGAGCTACAAAGTGACTCTTCCCTTATTGCAATTGAAAATCAAAACCAGATGGGCAAAAATATATATAAAAGATTGAAAAGGCTTGGGGCCACCTCTGAAAAAATAGAGATACATGAATAAATAATAAAGTAATCATTGCTTTTTGGCTAAGCCCTGCTAATTGCTTTGATCAGTCTCCCTAACTTCTGTCTCCCCTACCTTCAATCTGTCTTGCACATGGTTGCCAACTAAAGTAGAACTGTGATAAATCATTTTCCAATTGAAAACTTGTAAATGACTTCCAATTTCCTATGGAGTAATGTCTAAACACTTCACTCTGATTCTGAGAATCTTCCATGTCCTAATCACAAACTAACATTCTAGTTTCAGTTTTGCCTTCTCCCTATACATACTCTTCAGTCCAGACAAAAAGCATTATTCCTTGATAGCCCAACTACCTCATGATTTTCCACTTCTAATCCCTGGTGATGAATTTACATGGAAATAATCAAGAATCCAAGCCCTTCCCTCTCTGTCAAAGACATATTCATGTCAAAGAGCCTACTTGTCCTTAGTTCCTCAACCAGATATATTTTTTTCCATTTGGCACTCAGATTTTTGTTCTTGATCAACATTATGGATTTTCAAAGAAAAAAAATATTTTACATATATACCAGATATTTTAAAAATATTTATAACAATTAAAAAAGGAGGAAAAACCCCATAGTTTCCATCACTCAAAGTACAACCTTTATGAACACTTTGGAATCTATCTTTCTAGTTCTTTTTAACCTATAGAAACCTATGTACAAGTCTCACTTTCTCCATCAGAGAGAATGCTCCTTGGGCAGGAAGCAACTTTGTTTCTGCAGAGGCTATCACAGGACATTGTACCAGGTAGGTGTCAAATGTTTAAGCTGTCCCAACAAATTATTCATTGAGTACATATAATGCATCTGATTACTTGGAGTAAAAGCAATGAAAATGATACTCAATAATGTGTAGCTCTGGCTGGATGACGCAGTTGAATAGAGTTTTGTTCTGATACATCAAAGTTGCTGGTTAGATTCCAGATAAGGTCACATATAAGAATAAAGCAATGAATCTGGAAATAAGTGGAACAATAAATCAATGTTTCTCTCTCTAAATTCAATGCATAATAAAAAAGACTGATGACTTTTAAAAAATATTCAATGATATGGAAAAAAATGTATTACTTTGGCTGAGAAGATGGCGGCATGGTAAGAGGACGTACATCTCTGCCTCCCACACATAGGTCTTAAACCGGGACATTTTTCAATGCAGCACAGCAAACAGACACCAGAAACACAGCATATTTGAAAACAGATTATTGAAAACTACAGTGGACGTTGAAAAACCGGACGGTAAGGAGAGTACTCCGGCCGTGCGGAGACCAGGGCGGGGGCCAAGAAACCAGGCCAGGGCTGGCCGAAAGACGCAGGGGAGGGAGCAGGAACTTTCGCTCCCTGGGCAGCCAAGCAGGGGCCCGCCAGGCCAGCATAAACCTGGTCGCTTGAATTCCCACAGAGAGGAGTTAAGACCTCATAGCCCCGGGAGGATCGAACGCGGGAGCTGGAGCGAGCACCTTGGTCTGAGCCCGTGCGACATTGTAAACAGCTGCTAGGGGATCGGTGCATCAGCGCGCCCAGGGAGTCCCGGTGCCACAGGGCGAGCAGTCGCTGGGCACCATAGGGGTTGAACCGTGTTCGTGGGACAGTTGGAACCTGTGCAAGGAAGACTCAGGGAACATCGGGACTTGTGGGCGCTCGACCACAGTTCGCGCCTGGGTCCCTGGGCAGACAATCTAGGGACACCTCTGAGGACAGTAGGCCAGAGAAAACTGAATGCTGGACAAGGGGAAAATAAAAAAAAAATAAAAAACAATATGGTCACCCCTCGGCCACTACAGTCTTCAAGACCAGAAAAATCAGCTTGGCAAGATTGATAACAGCAAGAATTAGCTGTTTTGGTGTTATTCGGTTTTTTAATTTTTTTGGTGGTTTTTTTTTTCTTTTTTTTTCTCTTTTTCTCTTTTTCACTATTTTGATCTCTTTTACCCCTCAACTCCTATTGGCTTTTCAATACTTCTTTCTTGTTTTACTCCTTCTTCCTTTCTTCCCAAGCTTACCACTCCTTCCTGTCTTGTTTCTCTTTTTCATTCTACTTTTCTTTATTCTCTTTTCACTTTTTAATTTCCTTTTCCTTCTTTTCTTTCTTTCCTTTCCTTCACTTTTCTCTTTATTAAACACATACAAGTGAGACAAAAACAAAACAAAACAAAACAAAACAAAA